>PVIY010060484.1:0-11617 GCA_004026745.1 Myrmecophaga tridactyla
TAGACCAAGAAATTTAAAGCGGGAGGGTCTATTTCTGCACTCTTGGGCTGAGCTCACCAAATCCAAGATGGAGGGAGGTGAGTCTGCACCTGGGTGATGGCATGGGCAGTTTTTAAGCAAGTGGGGTCAGGTGAGTCCGAAAGGGGCGGTTCCCCAGAAGTCAGGTGGTCGGAAGGGGCGGTTCTCCGGAAGTCAGATATCCGGAAGGGGCTGTTCCAGAAGCCATGTTGGGAGGGGCGACACAGCCTCCACAGCTCCAGTTGCAGTGTCCTTCCCCGTTCCCCTGACCTAACAGTGGGCAGGTTACTGAATTGGGGGAACTTCCTTGCATGTTTGGGCTTGGGCTGGCACTGGGCTGCTCCAGCGCTCTCTGCCTTGTGCTCTCTGCTTCTCCAGATTGTTCACGGGTGGAAATAGGGCTCCATGAAAGCCAGAGGCAGTGTCTAAGAACTCCAGAGCTCTAGGCTCAAAAATGACACAACTTCAACTCGCTGCATTCTCTGAGCCAAAGCAGGAGAAAGGACAGCCCCCAAAGTGGGAAGGTAAATTTCATTTCTTAATGCAAGGAGCTACAAAGTCACATAGCAAGGGAGGGGACAAGATACAGGGAGGGGAATAACAGTCCTGTTTTTTTTACAGGCTCTCTACCACAAGATCTAAGAAAGAACCCTGCACCATTTTCACCTATTTGATAACAGTAATTTATAAAATGCCATGTCCATATTAAGAGAAAAAAATGCTTTGTGAATAATAAAGGATATATGTCTCATGCCAATAGTCAAAAACATATTTAATGGCAAAATACTGATGAATTACTACCATTGTTGACTTAAAACCAGAGAAGTCTCTGTCATTTCTGGGGCAGAACTTATCAGGCCATTAGACTGCTGGGTCACCCTCATCTTCCCTCTCCTCCCTACACCTCAAGGCTCCTGCACCACAATTTAAACAGATTATCTCCAGTGACGCTTCGACTAAAAAGTTGAAAAGAGACTCCCTGAATGAAGGTTGAGTTAACAGTGAGCTCCCAGGAAACAGGGGTGGTTCCTGGAATCGGTACTATTAGTGGAAGAGGAACTTGGCTGCAAGGGGGCAAATTTTTCAGGACTGTCAGCAGTTGCTTCAAATAGAAAATTAGTACACTTAATTCTAAGGATGATTTGACTTTTTATTGCATGCTCGTTATCAAAGGAAAGTTTGGAATTTCTATTCTTCTGAATATGAAATAACTGACATTATTCTTTGTGTAACTGCAAAGGCAGGTTTCTTGGTTTGAAATGGAAATTATGTGCTCATTCTACTTAGAGTGTCATGCTGGAAAAATAAAAAAATAATAATAAAATAAAATAATCCAGCTTAGATATAATGCAATGAAATTTAAACATCTAGACCTTTATATTCAGAAAAATGTATCATCTGAATATGGGGGTGCAATGAACATAATACTCATGCACACAATGCCACAGAGAAGTTTGCAATACAGAGACACAAATTAAAGCTACTACCAAAGGAATAACCCCAATGACAAAAGAAATCATTTAGGAGTGTTAGATGAAATTTGCAAGTTAATGGTGATCAAAAAATGAGCAAAATTTATTGTGCTCTACAAAGCAATAAAATGGAAAAATGAAGAAAGAAATGTACCATATTTCATGAAGTCTAAAATTAAAATATTTTTCGTTTATCTACCTTTCCAAAATCTAAGTGTGCCTCATAATTGAATCATGTCCCCACAAAGACGTATCCAGGTCTTAACCTCTAGTCCTGTGGGTGCAAGCTCATTTGTAAATAAGATCTTCTAAGATCTTATTAAGATGAGGCCAGACTGAATCAAGGTGGACCTTAAACCAATATGACTGGTGTCCTTATAAACAGAGGAAGTTTAGACACGCAGGAGACCATGCGAAGACAGAGAAGCAGTGATGTGGAAGAGTTGGGTAGGAAGGAGGCAGGAAGAGGCAGATGTCCATGTGACAGAGGCGGAGATTGAATTATGGATAGCTACCGCAAGCCACCAACAAAATGTTACAGATTTCTGAAGAAGCAGGGCCTGCCAATGCCCTAGTTTTGGACATCTAGCCTCCAAAACCATGGACTAGTAATATTCCTGTCATTTAGGCCAACCAGTCTGCAGTACCTGTTGTAGTAACCCTGATAAACTAAGACCCTAAAGTGGGAGCATGGCAAACATTCCAGCATAGGTGAGGAAGAGCAGTGGGTTAGCTAGATGGAGGGGAAAGGAATGGATAGCCTAGCACTTCTTACACGTTATAAAGACTGAGTGAAAGGGAAGGTATCAGAAGGTCTGGGTGAAAAAGTGACATGATCTGATGAACATTGTATTAGTATGACCATGGCTGCTATGTTGAGAGACTTAAGAAAAATATTGACTTCACTCATTCAGTGGCTACTGCATTAATTCAGAAGGGAGAAAAGAGCTTGAATCAGAGTGATAGTGCAAAAATCAGAGGAAAATATACTTCTTTTGAAAGTAGAGACCACAGGATTTGTTGATGGATTGTATATAAGATCTGAGATAAAGGATTCAGGTCAAATCTGAGGTTATGTTTCCCTGTACACGCAGAAGGATGAAGTTGCCATTTAGTGAAATGGCAAGTGGTACAGAAGAGTAGCTTTGGGGGAAAGTTCAGAATTTCAGTTTTACACATATAAATTTGAAATGACTATGAGATATTTAACTGGATATGTTGTAGGCATTGGCTATAGAAATCTTGGGTTTAGAGTAGAAGTTTGAGCTCATGATACGAACATTGGTGACATCAGCACAAAGATCATATTTAAGGTCCTGATAGTAGATGGAATCACCTCAGAAGGAACAGATGGAGTAACCCCAGGAAGGAACCTGGGTCACAGCAGCATTATAAGTCAAAGAGAAAAGGAGGAAACAGCACAAGAAACTAAGAAGAAATGGTCTTCTCAGAGGGGAGGCAAACCAGTAGAATGTAGAGATGACCTGGAGTACTGGAAGCCAAGTGGAGGAAGTGTTTGAAAGAGGAAGGGGTGATCAGCTGCATCTGATGTTGCTGGTAAGACAAGAACTGAGAAGATAAGGACTGAGAAAGTTAATTACAGGACTGATGAAGCAGAAGGCATTGATGATCTAGGCCAGAGCAATTTCAGAAGAGAGATGGGTTGATGAAAGCCCAACCAGCCCTCTAAAGAGAGATAGGAAGAGAAGCATTTAAGATAGTACAGATAGACAGCTATTTGTAGGAGCTTGTCTCAAAAGGAGAGGAGACTATGTGGGGCAATAGCTATAGAGATAGTGACCTAAGAAAATGTCTTGCTTTTTTAAGAAATATGAGTGGAACAATAGCATGTCTGTTTTCCTTGAGGAAATAAATGATGGTCCATAAGAAAGCAGAAGATGTAAAGGAATGGCAATTAATGTGTAAGTGGAGAAGATGACCTTTATGGTCAGCAGGTAAAGGTTATAGATAACAGGAATGAATGTTGAATGTGTGGGCACAGATGTCTGTGGGTATATGGAAATGGCAATGGATACTTGTGGACGTTCTTATGACCAGTCTTATGAAATAGGAAGCAACATATCTGCTGAGAGTGAAGATGGGGGTGTGTGTCTGTGAATTGTGTCATGGCCTACAATATAGTAAATGCATGTGTGATTGAAAAGAATATATATCCTCTAATATGATGCCTATGTGTCTCTTATGGCAAGCTTGCTAATTATGCTGGTATTATCACTTACATATTTACTCCTTTCATGTGTATCATTGCTTTGTACACCTGTAAAGTGGGAACAATGGTGCCAACTGAAAATACAGTTTTGATGAGTGAAGTCAATTTAAATTATGTTGTGTAAAATATGTACAACTTGGGTTGCAGGCAAAGTATATGACCTACCTCTCTTTCAATTTTTGCCATTGAAATCAAGAGGAGCCCTCCTTGGTGAAGTGCAGCTTCCTTTTAGAAATCTGTTGTTAATACTCTTGTGAGATAACGAGGACTCATCCTGGCTCTTAATTAGTGATCCCACCAGGCTAATTATAATTAAATGCATACTCCCCATCACTCTCAGGTTAAGTACATGGTTCATGAGATCAAACAGGAGGAGAAGTTTTATGAATGTTTCTCTCAAGCAGAGTCTGTGTCACCCATATAAATTTATTGCTGGGCAGAAATTGTTCCTGAAACACAATTATAGGTGAGGAAAGAATGAGTGGGCCAGCAGCTCAAGTTACAGTGGAGTGCCATGATTGACACATCAGGGTTCAGCCTCTTGGTAGGAACCTTTATTTTTATGGCTGTAGTCTGTGACTTCTGATTCCAGCTTTGTCTCCCTCATAAAATTATTTCACCCATGGTGATTGGGTGATTGATTTGTCACCCATGACCTTGCTCTTAGCATAAGGGTCTTAAGGCAAGGGAGGAGATTCCCCAATCCAAGAAACGCTTTCTGCAAAAGATTAACAGGGCCCTTTCCCTAGGCTTGAAACTTCAGAGAACTTTCCACTCCTTGGCTCAAATTTGTTTGAGAACCTGATATTGGAGAGGAGAAAAGCATGTGGCTGGAAATGTTTTTTCCTTTGCATGTGGGAAGAAGAGAGGAGCAGAAGAGGGCTCCTTTCTTGACAGTGAGGTTATACTTAAGAATCTCTGCAGTGTCCATGTGACAACTATAAGAAAAAGAATAATTCAAGAAAGTGACAGCCTTAATCCAATAAAACAGGAGAGAAATTTACCAAGGCCTCATTTTATAATCTTATATCAAAAACATGAATGAGAAGTGTTCTGGATTTTCTAATAAGACTCTGATTTTCTGGGTGCTGGTCCAATAGGTAGCATATACTACACCCTTATCCCATCCCAAAGTGACACAGACCCATCTATTTATATAACATTCTTGCTTTCTAACAAGGAGTTGGGTTTTCTATTTACTCAAAGCATACATGATGATGCATAAGAGCCTTAGACAGAGATGGATAGGCCAGAATTCAAATCTGCCTCAGGGTCTTGGCACCATGTAATAACTTTCAATAACTCTAACATGTATCAAACAGGGTTAGATTCAAAGCCAACAAAAGGCTGAATGTAAGGACTGCATAGCTATTGTACATACTAAGTGGAATTAACAACTGTGAGGATGTCTCAAATGTTGTCAATTTAGTCCTTTTGTGCCCCATATAAATGTAATGGTGGTCAAATTCCATGAAACTTTATAGAACATTCTTGCTAGATGCTTCTGCCATATCTTTGTGGCACCCCAACTAGTTCCAATAGCATTACTTTAATTTCCTCACACATTGACTTTCTAATGACTCTAGGAAGATTCTAGAAGTAACGATCATTAAAAATATCTCTGACTGAGGACTTTCAGCTTCCACTCCAACATGTAAAGTACTTAGAAAGCCTCACTCCCATCCTTACGATAAGAAGAAAGCTGAAAAAAATGAGAACCAAAGACCTTACTTGGATGCATCAGAGAACTGAGATCCAGCAGGACAAACACCCAATATCTGTAGAGACAGGAGGATACAGTGTCCCAACTGAGATGTGCTTACCTGGTAGAAAAGCCATTAACTGGCAGGAACACTTAAATGATCATTTTAACAAGCTGCTGGAGACTGTGTGTGCACTACGGTGAGAGGGAGAAGCTCCTAGGGGCTGAAGTCATAGGCAACCCCCACACTTTTATTGGTTTTACCTCCAGGGAACCCACCAAGTTCCTCACAGTGAAGTACCAAGTTAGATCATCTCATGGTTCTGGTAGGAGAGAAGAAAAGTAGTCATTTTGAAATATGTCCAGAGTGTCTCAATAGCAAAGTCCTATTTAGAAAAGAACTTAGAAAAGGACAGGTAAGCCAAGATTCAAAAATCTTTAACACAGCATTATCTCATGTGGGGTCTGATGGTTTGGAACTATGTAGCCCAGAAAAGCATGTTCTTAAATTTAATCCATTCCTGTGGATGTAAACCCATTGTTAAGGAGGACCTTCTGATGAAGTTACTTCAGTTAAGATGTGATCTATTTCAATCAGGATGGGTCTTAATCCTATTACTAGATCCTTTATAAGATAATGAAAGTCAGACACAGAGAGAAAGCCACGGAAACTGAAAGTTGAATGTCAACAGATCCTGACAATGAGGAGAGAGATGAGCAGATACCTCTATGTGCCTTGCCGTGCCGTGAGCTAGGGACCAGAGATCACCAGCAGCCAGGCCCAGCATACCACAGCCTTTGAGGAGAAGACAGCACATTGATAATGCCTTGGTTTGGACTCTTCCTTAAACTCAACCCTGTGAGCAAAGAAATTCCCATTGTTTAAGTCAATTCACTTCGTGGTATTTATTTTGACAGCGAGGACACTAAAGCAGCAGCCAATGGCCAAAGCTAGAAAAACCTGAGCAATAAAATAATGACCCATTGGATTGTAGCCCCATGTATAAAAAGGATGTCCACAAGTCCATAGTGATGTAAATACGTGATTAAGTAAATGAGTAAATGGAGGGAAAGAGACAAATCATCCATGCAGAAGAATTCCAAATAATTTCTATAGATACTATGCCCTCAAGAAAGCGGGGTATAACTCCTCACTCTGTATGTGTGGGTTGTGCATGTTAAGGAAGGAAAGGGGGACAAAAATACCGCTTTTCAGTGGAGGAACCCAACAAACAGAACTTCAGCCGGGTGATCAAAGTGAATATCAACAGTGATCCGACATACCGTGGGCACCCTGGATTTCATGTGTTGAGAATGGCGTTCTACTTCTGTAGGCTTCCTCACAAATAACCATAACCCTGGTCTAATCATCAGAAAAAAAATCAGACAAATCCCAGGTGAAGGATGTTCTACAAAATACCTGACCACTCTGCCTCAAAACTGCCAAGGTCATTACAAGGAAAGGCTGAGACACTGCACAGCCCAAGAGGAACTTAGAGACATGAAAAGTAGACGTAATATGAGGTCCTTGTTGGGGTCCTGGGACAGAAAAAGGACATTGGATTACAAAAACAAATCAACCATAAAATCTAGATAATGTATGGATTTTAATTAATAACAATGTATCAGTATTGGTTCACCAATTGTGACAAACACACCACTTTAACGTCAGATGTTAAAAACAGGGGAATCTAGGTACGGGGTATAGAGGAACTCTCTGCCCTAACTCTCCAGTTTTTCCATAGATCTAAAACTGTCTTTAATAATTAAGTTTAGAAATAAGCCCCTAATTTGTCTCAAGGCCATGTTAGGAGACTAACCTATTTTATCTCAGAGACTTGGAGTTATCAGGTTCATGCAAAGTTTCAGAAATGGATTTTGAGATGCTCTTTCTAACTATAAAGGTATATTGTTACTGCCTTCGTTGTCATTGCATCTCCTTTCTTTCCAAGGAGTATTGGAGCAGGTGACCTTGAATCTGCCACTTGCTAGGAGCTTAACCTTGAGCAACACACCTCATTTCACAGCTATTATTTGAGAAATATATTTTCTACTCTGCTACTATGTAGGTTTGCTGTGAGGGTAGAAAAGAAGTAAAATATGTAATGAGCAAAAACAACAGAATCTGTCTTTGAAATCTCTCTAATTGCTATCTTCTTTGAACCTCTAGTTAGAAAGATCTAGAAGCTATAGGATAACGCATTGCTTTAAAAGATCATTCAAATCATGGTAGGCCCACACGACGATATAAAGCTTATATTTCCAGCACTTCAGCATAAATGCACAAGGTTCCATTGTCCTATGGGTCCCAGCTTCTGAATGCCCAGGCCACCTGAGTGTACTGAAATAATAAATGAGGGCAAACCTCACATTAGTCTCTGCTTCCAGTGTGTTGTGGCAGGCCAGATGGCAAACTGTGCCCTTAGACACCTTGAATTTCTCCAACCCCAGGACTTAATCAGCCCAGGCCTTATATCTAGAATGCTCCCTCCTACAGACCAGCCATCAAATTAATGCCCAGAGCTCCATTCCAATTTCCATTCTTCTGTGTTTTTTTCCTAAATACTGAGCCAAATGTGCTTTCTCCAGTCTCTGGATTTCCATAAAACTCATAGATTTTCCACATATCAGCCCTCGTGGCTTGTCCTTAATTTTTATTTTCTTTCTTTATCCACACTTTCATTTCCCCCAGCTTAGGTAACTCCTAGAGGACAAGACAGTTTGTACTTATACACATTTGAATCCATCACAGGGTCTAACTCTTAGGAGACATAGAGTTTTCTAAGGATGTTATTTTAAAGGTAACATCACTACCTTATACTTCAGCTGTGTGGGTGAAGAATATTTAAATGAATCTAGGCATCATTATCTGAAACTGGAAATATCAGGCCTGTGAATTTCACATATCAATACCAGCCCTGCCCTCAATTCTTGCTCCAATAATCATCATATCATGATGCATTTTTAAAAATCTCTGCCTGCTAAGCACTTTTGGCATATGAATGACCAAAAGTCTTTCCCAATATATGATTTTGATTTTTTGCATGAGAGAGGAATCATATGCCATAACGTGTCACAAAATCATTTTAATATACAAGTTCAGTAAGGATAGAGAAAGCGATATTTTACCTGTTGCCTCGAGTCTCTGAAATATGATAAATGAAGGACATGGTAAGTTAGATTAAAGTTATAACAAAATGGAAAAAAAATGGGGAGCAAAGCAGTAGCATTAAAGGACTGGAACTTGGAAATCAGCCTTCATTAGAATAACAATCTGAAATTTTTGTTGTTGTTGAAGTACAAAAAAAATCATATTTGCATTTGCAGCTTGCAATGTTATTGAAATGAAACCAGATGTTACATTCATACTAAAAGCTATGAAGACTTCCTAACATCACCAGTGCATTAGCAAACAAAGTAAAACAAACCTTATGATAATGATGGACTTAGTGGCCAACGAAAATGAACCATAAATCTCAAAGGAAATCACCCAGAAAAATGATAGGAGAGAAAACTGTTACTGGTATTTAACTGATGAAATTTATTTTGTCTCATAATCATAGGACGGATCAAATAGAGGTAAGGCTTAATTTCCGCGTATTCACTGAAACAATGCAAGTCGGGTTGTTGTTTTGTGTGTGCTTGATTGGTTGTTTCTTTTCCCATATGGCTGGAGAATGGGCAGTTGTTGAAAAGGCCTGGGACTTTAGCTGAACCCCTAAGAGAAATTCTAATTAAAGAATGTATCCCATGAGCAGACTTCCAACCATTCAAATACCATCTGAGTATACTTGGAGCAGAGCAGCTTTGTGGGAAATGTCTGGACTTTGGTATTGGAACTCAGTTCAAATCCTGGTTCTAGATGTAATAGGTAAAGGTGTTCTCTTTCTCAAAATGGAAATAACAGTTCTTTTTATAGGGTAGGGTGGCAGTGTGTGAACATGATTCATTGTATGAAGCGTGTCATGGCGCCTGGCACACAATAGACACACATGTGAGCTATTATTTCATTATTTCCTGTAAAAATTTTACCAAAGAAAGAATTGTAAGAGAACCAAATCATCTGGATAAGAGATGTAAACACAAAATACACTTTCCCTGGCCCCCAAACTTCTGAGTGCTCCCTGGCAGCTTTCTGGAAATGCCTCTTTGGAGCAAGGGCTCCCTGCAGGGACCAAAGTTGTGCTGTGTTCTTTTGTGGAGAGCTGCCCCTCTTTGCGTGCATGGTATAATTGGGAATATATGGTAGCGCTGCGCCACGATATCGAAGATCAAGCAAACCAGTGCTATAATATTCAAGCTAGAACCACCTCTCCCCATAAGATAGGTCCATGAAGCTGGGAAAGCTGCCTGAGAGGCAAAACTGCTGACAACTGTCATGCTCCATCAGAAACCCCTTCTCCCCTGCAGGCTCATCACGTCTGACTCTTCTGTTAGGAGTTGTTTTTCTGGATACTCCTTGATCTCTAGTTTAAATAGACACTTATATGGCATCCCCCTCCGTTTTCTACTGATAAATAAAGGATTTATTTTAAATCCCTATTTTGATGATCCACACCAAAAATATGACAGTCATAGAGCTTTATGTAACTAACAATATGAGACTCTCAGAATTAAATAAAGCAGTACAAAGTTTTATTGTTATCTTTCTGTCTCCCTATCCATCAGTCGACTTTGTATCTATAACATAGAATATGTTACAAATATCAATGGAATATTTTATGACCATAATGAAATTAAATAAATAAATGAATAAAAAAGGACAATTTCGTACACCAAAAAAAAGAAACAAAAATCTACTTAAAAATTAAAACCCAAAGCTAACAAATTTGATCTTAACCATTAAAGAGAAAGTAAAATAGATTGAGTCTAGCCTGGAATATGAGTAGGTTATTCTGGATCTATCTTTCACATTTCTACTATTTCCTCATATTTTTTTCTATCCACACTGAAAATTTCCTTGACCTTAAATAGCTGATCACTAATTTGACAGGAATTCGTTTTCTTTCTATTATTAAATCCTTTTATTGATTTCAGACCTGTAAATTTATATTTGTAAATAACAAGGGCTCTTATTTTTGCTTTTTAATTTTACTATTTTCACAGAATATCGTTATATTTTGTGAATGGAATACTCTCTGTGATGTCTCTGCAGATACTTATTAGAATTGTTTAAATTTCCAGCTGTGTGTTTTGTTTTTTTTTTTAATTCCTTTGTGTCCCTCAGATGTCTGCTTTGTTCAGTTTTGGTTCTTCTCTTTCATTTGTTTTTCTCAAATATTAATTGATCCTTGATTGGTTCCTTCACTAATCAGGTACCACCTGATTATATCATCTAAAATTCTTCAACATTACTTATATAGTCTGCTACTGATACCTTGCCCTGTTTTTAACACGGTTGGGCACTTTTTCTTTTTCCAATTACTTTTTTGTAATCCAGTGGGATCTGGGGAGAGAACAAGTTGAAATTCTATGCTTGGTTCAACAATTTGGTCCAGAATTCTGTTTCCTTTTCCTTTAGATGAAATCAATCCTGTCTTGTGGCCTGGGGTTATTCCCAATTGCTTGGTGATTCCAGCCCATTGGTCCAGTCTTCAGGTCTACCCAGTAACTGTTGGATTTTAGAGAAAAGTGAGTACCTACCTGTCCAGTCCTGTGGTTCCCAGATGAGCCAAATGCATTTCTTTCTGGCCTCAATAAACACACATTAGACTGAGAGCTGAATAAATTCCTGTACAATCTGTTACTGCAGCAAGTTAGCTTCAGTGTGGATTGTTGTTTCACCTTCTTCATTCTGTGCAATTCACCAAGTAAAATGACACCCCAATTGTGCCCCTGTTCTTGTTTTATAAATACTAATTTCTTCCTGATGATATGGAATAGGTTGAAATGAATGCTTCAGGTTTTCCTAGGGAAGAAAAGAATGACAATTTTCAATTACTGGGCTGCTTATCACAAAAGCAGTTTCATTTGCCTGATGGCTTCATTGACTGGTGTCAGGATAATGGCAAGTAGACTGTTTTGCTAGCTTAACGCCACCCACAGAGCTAGATAAACTATTGCTTTTCACATCCCTTGCAAAAATAGCAGCTATGAATTGTGCTGCTCAATCATGAACATCGAGCTGAAGAAAACAAGAAATGTGGCATTTACAACTTAGGAAGCCTCTTCTCTCAGATTTCCAGTCATTAGTTG
>PVIY010060485.1:0-11613 GCA_004026745.1 Myrmecophaga tridactyla
AATGTTAAAATAAATTCAGCTTGAAATGCTAGTGGTAAATGAAAGCAAGGGGTAAGGGGTATGGTATGTATAATCTTTTTTTCTCTATTATCGTTTTATTTCTTTTTCTAAATCATTGCAAATGTTCTAAGAAATGATGAATATGCAACTATGTGATAATATTAAGAATTACTGATTGTATATGTAGAATGGAATGATATCTTAATGTTTTTTTGTTAATTTTTTTTAATTAATAAAAAAAGTTTATAAAAAAAAATAATAAAAAGACTGGGTGGGCCATGGTGGCTCAGTGGCAGAGTTCTCGCCTGCCATGTCGGAGACTTGGGTTTGATTTCCGGTAGCCGCCCATGCAAAAAAATAAATAAATAAATAAATAAAATAAAAAAGAAAGAGTAATAAACAGTAGAATAGAGAGTGAAGGAAATATTCATTTGGTTTGGGTGACCTGGAAGGCTTCTTTGAAGAGATATTTTTGAGCTGACAGTGGAATGATGGAAAGAACTAGAGATGTGAAGAAATTCTGGGTCACAAACCATCTAAGCAGGAGGAACAGCAAATGTAAATGCCAGAGGGTGGGTTGGGAGGTGGGACTTGTTCAAGGAATGGCAAGAAAGAAGGGGGAAAGCGGTAGGTAGGGAAGGTGGCAGAACCAGTTCACTCAGAGCTTTGTAGTCTGTGGCTTCATCCTCAGTGCAATAGGGAGCTACTGAAGGCTTTTCACAGAAGTGACATGAGCACATTTTCATTTTTTAAAAATTGTTCTGATTTCTCTGTAGACAATGGGCTTTGTAAGGTTCAAGCACAGAGAGACCAGTGAAGTGTATGGACCAGGGTCACTGCCATGGGCAAGATGTCAGATATGGGATATATCCAAAACTTCAGATATTTTTGAAGATTTTTCTTCAGTGGCGTAAAATCCAATGATTTGCTTGCTAATGAGGAACTGTGGGCTCAACCTGGAAGATCCAGAGAGACAAGAAAAATTGCTGGGGAAACTTGATAGTCAGCCTGATTCAGGGATTGCAAATGGAGAAGATACAACTTCTTCTGAAGAGGAAAAAGATCAAAATCCACACAGATATGGTACACATCAAGTAACAGACTCTCTTACTCTCAGCAGTTATCATGGGGATTTTACAAATTCAGAACTGTTCAATTGTCAAGTGACTAGTCAGTTGAATTGTTTGGTGAATGGTATAAATCCCTATCCTAGTAATGAAGAAGATGATGATAATGAAAATGGGGATAATGAAAAAGTCCATTATGCTTTAGGGGTTGGAGAGAATTCCATACCAACAATATATTTTTCTCATATTGTTGAACCTGGAAAAAAAAAATAGCAGTTTAAAATTTAGTGAAAAGAAAGAAGTCAAAAGTAAGCAAAAGAACAGCTCTTGGGGTAAGAGCTCGAGGGGTAAGGGGTATGGTATGTATAATCTTTTTTATTTCTTTTTCTGTTGTCTTTTTATTTCTTTTTCTAAATCGATGCAAATGTTCTAAGAAATGATGAATATGCAACTATGTGATAATATTAAGAATTACTGATTGTATATGTAGAATGGAATGATATCTTAATGCTTTTTTGTTAATTTTTTTAATTAATAAAAAAAGTTTATAAAAAAAATAATAAAAATTTTATTTTTATAGACAGTGGTCATTCTGTCCAGGGGCTGCCAACCATTAGGACTGCTGCTGGCATTTACAGAGTTTTTATTGATGTTGTGAATGGAAAATATGTCCCTTGTAAATCAATCCTAAGGTCTTGAAGAAGAGAGAATAGCGTTTGTAGTGACACCAGTGAAAGCAGTGCTGCTGAATTTGATGAAAGACGGTGAATTCTGAGGAGTATTAGCTGTGAAAAAAGCCACCTGCAGTGATACCAGTGAGAGCATTTTGAAAGAACAACAAGAAAATCATCAAATCAAATTTTTGCTTTTACCAGGAACATCTGAGGCTTTTTCTGGAACTGTAATAGAAAAAGAATTTTTATACCCTCCTTAACAGCTCATGCAGCAATTGCTCATCCTTGCGTTACCCACTATTCAAGAATGAAAATAATTTTTGAAGATGTATCAGAAGAAACTACCAGAGGGTTTCAAAGTTCAAAATTCCCAGATTGCAACAGTAAAACTAGGCTCTGCTTGGGGAATGGGAGTTTACATCCTGAAACTTAGTCTTGCATTTGATTAGGATACATAGCAAAATATGTTACATGTAGTTTGAAATAAAGGATCCTGAGTTCTCTTATCCTTAGAGTAGTATTAAAATTAGATGTTCGATCAAGGGATTGAGAAAAACCCTAGAATGAGCTGAGACTCAGCATCAAGGGATTGAGAAAACCTTCTCAACCAAAAGGGGGAAGAGTGAAATGAGACAAAATAAAGTGTCAATGGCTGAGAGATTTCAAACAGAGTTGAGAGGTTATACTGGAGGTTATTCTTACCCATTAAATAGATACCACCTTGTTATTCAAGATGTAATGGAGAGGCTGGAGGGAACTGCCTGAAAATGTAGTGCTGTGTTCCAGGAGCCATGTTTCTTGAAGATGATTGTATAATGATAGAGCTTTCACAATGAGACTGTGTAATTGTGAAAACCTTGTGTCTGATGCTCCTTTTATCTATCTTTTCAACAGGCGAGTAGAATATATGGAATAAAAATAAATAATAGGGAGAACAAATGTTAAAATAAATTTAGTTTGAGATGCTAGTGATCAATGAAAGGGAGGGGTAAGGGATATGGTATGTATGAATTTTTTTCTGTTTTCTTTTTATTTCTTTTTCTGAATACATGCAAATGTTCTAAGAAATGATCATGATGAATATGCAACTATGTGATGATATTGTGAATTACTGATTATATATGTAGAACAGAATGATCTACAGTTAAGAATGTTTGCGTTTGTTTGGTGTTATTAGGTATTTAAAAATAATTTTTTTTTAATTTGATGCTCAAATACTTAATATTCAGCTTATTTTGTTAATTCCCTAAATACTATCAATTCACTTGTCTAAATTTGCCTTATGATACAGCAGCAGTATTTCAAATTATTTTTCAAGGAATATTGTTCTTATGTATTATTTTTGTGTTTCAATACAGGCAGTTTTATACCAGCTGTCATAATGTGCATACTATATGGAGCATTTTAAAGTAACTACTAAAATTTCAAATAGATTCAACAATTATATTTCATTGCTTTCTTTAGCATTTTAAAGGCACTTTATCAAAAAAAAAAACATTCAACTTATCTTGTAGGTTTTGCAGTTAGGAGGTGGCTATCTAAAAACCTTTCCCCTTTGAATGTCATGCTAAATCTCAAAGGCAGAAAGCTTACATGTACCCTATGAAAAAGTTTCTCTGATTGTAGAAGAATGGTATTTTTTAAAACTGTTTTTTCAAGTAAAAAATTTTATGGAAAAAAAAAAGAATACAGTCATCATTTACATTTAGGTAAACAAGCTTACCTAAAAAAGAGATTGTCAAGAATAATAAACGAGGCTGTGAAGTAGAGTGATAAACAAGGAGGAAGTTAAAATATTTATTATTTTAGTTATAATCATAAATACTAATATAACTACAGTTTACGGCCTTTGTAATTCAAAGAAATGCTCAATTTCAATCACACGGTAGTTCACAGACCATGTTTAAATACTCCTGCCACCCTTCCCTGAATTCTGATGTAACAGAATAGAAATATCAAAAGCATTCATGGATAATGGGAAATGTCTAGTAAGCAACAACCAGATTCATGTTATTGACTATATTTACTTTCTTCTTTTAACATTTTGCCTTTTATTAATGTTTTATTTTCATCATCTAGTCTTGATAGAACATTAAAATAAGACACCAGTAACAAATCAGTGCAGTATCCGGTTCTATGGAATCCAATCCTGTACTTGATGGAGAAGAGCGACACCCAACATCCTCACCAGAGGCCAGCTTCATGTTGGCAGCAGCTATCAATTACACACCACAAATGTACAATCTTAGGAAACCAGCAACAGAGTGCAACCACCGCTCACAGTGATGTTTTACTCCCACAGCCATTGGAGGTTCAGGTTGTTTCTTCATGGGGAAGTTGAGATTTTCATGTAATGGCAACTTAGTAAATTACTGTTTCATGTTGCTATCTTAAAAAAAAAATAGAAGTCAACATTGGTTTACACCATAATAGGACAATAAAAAAATTTTATAAGGGTACTTAAGATGTTTTGGAATTTTATGACAATCACCTATTCAAAAACTGTGACACAAACAAACACAAACCTGTAATAATTCCAGAGTCATGGGAATATTCTTAAGCTCCTTCAGCAAATCCAATGCTCCAGCCTGTAAAATAAAATAATTTCACATGGAATTCCCAAGCTGTTAACAGAGGGACTAAACAGAAATTTAAAGTTATGTTTCTCTATCCACAACTTACCATCACTCACTTATAAACGTTGAGAAAAAAGGTAGATTCCTATATATATGTAGTGTTTTTCCTACGGAGTTTGTAATAGAGAAGATTATAAAATCCATTTACTGCTTTATGACCAGTACTTTTGAGGTAACTGATAAGTATTCTTATGAAAGCATTCTCTACAGTATCTGTTTATATTTGTATCTCAAGTAGAAATGTAAAACTTATTTCTTAGTGTAGTGATGTATATAACACAGCCCAAATTTCCACAGAGAAAACCTGCTTGAGCAAGGAGCCACCCTGAGAAGTGGGAATAGGGATCAGAGGATGCTGCTGTGTCTGGTGCTTATTTTATCCAGGATATGGGCAGATGAGTAAAAATATATATATAAGGATAAAAAATAAATAATAGGGGGAGATAAAAGGTAAAAATTAGGTGAAATGAAATACTGTGGGTCAATGAGGGGGAGGGATAAGGGAAATGGCATGTACGAGCTCTTTTTCTGGAGTGATGCAAATGTTCTAAAACCTGATCATGATGAAGAATACACAATTATGTGATGATACTGTGAGCCACTGATTGTATAATATGGTTGAACTGTACATGTGTGGATACGTCTCAATAAAACTAATAAAAAAAAAAAAGGTGAAGATAGAGGCCAGAAATGAAAAATACATCCTTGAGAAACTTTTTTATTGCTACCAATGATGAGGCTGTTAAACAGGAAAACATATTTAAATACAGAAAAACATGAAAAAATATATATATATTTGGTTTTTTTACTTAAAAATAAGACAAAAAAAATCAGTGAAATTTTAAAAGTACTATATACTGACTACAGGGTTTAAAATTCCCAACACATAGCAGCTTGGAGTATTAACTTATGATTTCATGGCACTATAAAATAACAGAGATGGAAAGGATAGTCAAGATGACTTCCTTTCACTCCTTTCATTTTATGACGGAGTCTAGTATCCAGAGGTTGAGAAACTCAAGATCAACCACGCAAGATGGTGACTAGGGCCCAGATCCTTTAATTCCTAGTTGAATGTTTGTTTATCGTGATTGGAAATTTAAATGATATTTCCATTCCTGCTTTACTTGTTTAGAACATTTCTAGAATTCTGAAGATCACTTTCTAATCCAGTTTACAAGTGACAGAATATCTGTCACTGCATTGTAGTGCTTATTTAAATATTAAAAAGAGAGAGAAAGAACGTTGCTGTCCATCCTGGTTCTTGCGTAGAAGTAAAAAGCAAACTCTGAAAGAAAATTCAGAACTAAGGATCTACACTAAGCTCACAGGACTGTCCGTTGCCAGTTTCCATCTAAAGTCAAAGGCTTCCATGTGGATGATTCAGAAGACCAACACAGATACATGTAAGAATTAGAAAAAGCATCTAAAGTCCTTCTTGACCAAGAGGAGGAAGGTAAATGAAACAAAATAAAGTTTCAGTGGTTAAGAGATTTCAAACAGAGTCAAGAGATCATTCTGGAGATTACTCTTACGCAAGCTTCAGACAATTACATATTGCCACAGTATGTCAAGCCCCAATCAACAGTATTCCTGAAAATCCTAAAGAAAACCCTGAGCTTTATCTAAGACTCTATAAAAGTTTTACCTATTAACTTTATTTTTTCATAAGCTTGAAGCCTCCAGATGGCTCCTATGCCAGAAAAGCCCTGAAACCCAGAGGTACCAGTCTCTCCAAGAACATCAAACAGTTTCATTTCTCTAACCCATAATGTCAACATCCCTTTTCAGCATGAAGTTAAAGGGTCACTGCCCAGATATCCCTGAAGACCGAGAGAATGACAAATGAGAGGGAGGAGCTGTAACTGAGAAGTTAAGATTTACAAGTGATTATGAGTACTGAATCATTATATAGATACTGTTTTTTAGTTTCTAGTGTGATTAGAACAACCAGAAGGAAATACCTGAAATTGGTGAACTGTAATCCAGTAGCCTTGACCTTTGATAATGACTATATAACTATATAACTCTCATCTTGTGACTGTGTGATTGAAAAAACCTTGTGACTCACACACCCTTTATCCAGCCTATGGGTAGACAAGTAATAAAGACATGTATGAGAAAAAAAAGTTTAAAAAAAAGAACAGCATCAGATAAGACACAACAGCACGACCTACAGCTTGTGGCCCCAAATTCAAATTCAACAGCTACCTTAATCTAACAATTCATCTCATCGATATTTTTAGCCTAATATTCACTTGATGTACTATATTTAGACACACCACTATTTTATATACCACTAATAAACAAAAAACTATGACTGTTTTCTTATCACTTCTCTGTACTTTTGCATATTGAAAGAATCCCTTTAGACTTGGTGTATTAGTTAGGGTTCTCTAGAGAAACAGAATCAACAGAGAACACTCGCAAATATAAAATTTATTAAAGTGTCTCACGCAATCACGGGAATGTAGATAGAAAATCCACAGGGCAGGCTGTGAGGCCAACAACTCGGATGGAGGGTTTGGACGAACTCCACAGGAGAGGCTCACCAGCTGAAGCAGGAATAGAACCTGTCTCTTCTAAATCTTCCTTAAAAGGCTTCCCATGATTAGATTAAGCACCGCTCATTGCAGAGGACACTCCCCTTTGGCTGATTACACATCCACAGCTGATGTGATCATGATCTAATTCTATGAAGTGTCATCATTGCAACAGACAGGCCAGCACTTGCCCAACCAAACAGGTACCACAACTTGGACGAGTTGACACATGAACCTGACCATGACAGTTCACCCCTTGTCAACCTGGCAGCTATATATATAT
Source organism: Myrmecophaga tridactyla (assembly GCA_004026745.1). Taxonomy (NCBI): domain Eukaryota; kingdom Metazoa; phylum Chordata; class Mammalia; order Pilosa; family Myrmecophagidae; genus Myrmecophaga; species Myrmecophaga tridactyla. The sequence continues at coordinate 7,204 of PVIY010060485.1, forward strand.
CACCTTAAACCATACCCAATTTCCAAATAAAACACACATTTTTTCTTTTACGTAACAATACTCAACTGCCCTGCATATAACTGGAAACACATTAAATCTCTCCAGAATAGGGTGCAAATCCTTGGGCAACATTCATTCTTAAACTTGATATCTTACAACTTAAATAGTATAACATAAATAAAACAGCATTACAGTCCTCGTTTCTGTAACTGATCACGTGGGTGAAGTTCGTATTTATCACTACCTTCTTCCACTATCCATTCCATGTTCCCTTTAACCTCAGCAAGCACTTCAGCAGGCCGTGGTTCTTTGCCTGGTGGGGTGACCCAAACCTTCATTCCTGAAGTTTCAGACCCTTTGGTAGCCCTGTCTGGATGGGGTTGTTGCAGTTTTCCATTGATTTTAATCACAGGGCATGGTAGTACTAAAAGACACTCCAGGGGATCTCCTATATTCCAGGAAAACTCTTCTTTACCTCCATTATGTAGTTGCAGTCCTACTTCCTCCTGATACTCAGGATCAATCACCCCAGACAATAATGTAATCCCCTTCTTGGCTTGTTGATCCAGTGGCATAAGTAGCCCAAACTGACCAGGTGGCAGTCTTAACTTCCAGCTCAGGGGAATCATTGTTGTTTCTCCTGGAGGAAGCACACCCCATTTTGGAACTAAAACCTGTAGACCAGCAGAGCTCAGGGTCGCAGGAACAGGAAGCAAAAATTTTCCCAGGGGATCACTAGGGGTAATACTGAGGGGTACCACTCCCATTTCCACGCCTTGGTTTCTGGACCCATGGATCCTGGCTATGGGAGAAACAGCACCATACAGCGGACCTGATTCAGAGCATATACAGCTTCCTGGAGAACATTATGCCAGCCTTTCAAGGTATTGCCACCTAGTTGGCACTGTAATTGAGCTTTCAAAAGGCCATTCCACCATTCTATCAATCCAGCTGCTGTTGGATGATGGGGAACATGGTAAGACCAGAGAATTCCATGAGCATGTGCCCATTCCCGCACTTCATTTGCTGTGAAGTGTGTTCCTTGATCTGAAGCAATGCTATGTGGAATACCATGACGATAGACAAGGCATTCTGTAAGCCCACGGATGGTAGTTTTGGCAGAAGCATTGCGTGCAGGGAAAGCAAACCCATATCCAAAGTATGTGTCTATTCCAGTTAGAACAAATCGCTGCCCCTTCCATGAAGGGAGTGGTCCAATGTAATCAACCTGCCACCATGTAGCTGGCTGGTCACCTTGGAGAATAGTGCCATATCGGGGACTGAGTGTAGGTCTCTGCTGCTGGCAGATTGGGCACTCAGCAGTGGCTGTAGCCAGGTCAGCCTTGGTGAGTGGAAGTCCATGTTGCTAAGCCAATGTATAAGTTCCATCCCTACGACCATGACCACTTTGTTCATGAGCCCATTAGGCAATGACAGGAGTTGCTGGGGAAAGAGGCTGACTGGTATCCACAGAATGGGTCATCTTATCCACTTGATTATTAAAATCTTCCTCTGCTGAAGTCACCCTCTGGTGTGCATTCACATGGGACACAAATATCTTCATGTTTTTAGCCCACTCAGAAAGGTCTACCCACATACTTCTTCCCCAGACCTCTTTGTCACCAATTTTCCAATTATCGTCTTTTGAAGTCCCTGACCATCCAGCCAAACCATTAACAACAGCCCATGAGTCAGTATACAAACGCACCTCTGGCCAGTTTTCCTTCCAAACAAAATGAACAACCAGGTGCACTGCTCGAAGTTCTGCCCACTGGGAGGATTTCCCCTCACCACTGTCCTTCAAGGACACCGCAGAAAGGGATTGCAATGCTGCAGCTGTCCACTTTCGGGTGGTACCTGCATCTTGTGCTGAACCATGTGTAAACCAGGCCCGAGTTTTCTCTTCCTCAGTCAATTCACTGTAAGGAACTCCCCAAGAGGCCATGGCCCTGGTCTGAGAAAGAGAATGTAATGTGGCAGGAATGGAGACCATGGGCATTTGTGCCACTTCTTCATGTAACTTACTTGTGCCTTCAGGACCTGCTCTGGCTCTATCTTGTATATACCATTTTCATTTTACAATAGTGCTGCTGCGCACACCCAACTTTATGGCTTAGTGGGTCAGATAACACCCAGCTCATGATAGGCAACTCAGGTCTCATGGCAACTTGGTGGCCCATGGTTAGGCATTCAGTCTCTACTAAGGCCCAGTAGCAGGCCAAAAGCTGTTTTCACAAAAGGAGAGTAGTTATCTGCAGCAGATGGGAAGGCTTTGTTCCAAAATCCTAAGGGTCTGCATTGTGATTCTCCTTTGGGGCCTGCCAAAGGCTCCAGACAGCATCTCTATTTGCCACTGACACTTCCAGCATCATTGGATCAGCTGGATCATACGGCCCAAGTGGCAGAGCAGCTTGTACAGCAGCCTGGACCTGTTGCAGAGCCTCTCTTGTTCAGGTCCCCACTCAAAACTAGCAGCTTTCCTGGTCACTCGATAAATGGGCCAGAGTAGCACAACCAAATGAGGAGTATATTGTCACCAAAATCCAAAAAGACCAACTAGGCGCTGTGTCTCTTTTTTGGTCGTAGGAAGGGCCAGATGCAGCAACTTATCCCTCACCTTAGAAGGGATATCTCGACATGCCCCACACCACTGGACACCTAGAAATTTCACTGAGGTGGAAGGCCCCTGTATTTTTGCTGGATTTATCTCCCATCCTCTGACACGCAAATGCCTTACTAGTAAATCTAGAGGGGTTGCTACTTTTGCTCACTAGGTCCAATCAACATGATATCATCAATATAATGTACCAGTGTGATGTCTTGTGGGAGGGAGAAATGATCAAGGTCTCTGTGGACAAGATTATGACATAGGGCTGGAGAGTTGATATACCCCTGAGGTAGGACAGTGAAAGTATATTGGTGACCTTGCCAGCTGAAAGCAAACTGTTTCTGGTTGTCCTTACTAATAGCTATTGAGAAAAAAGCACTGCCAGATCAATACTGCATACCAGGTACCAGGGGATATATTGAATTGTTCAAGCAATGATACCACATCTGGCACAGCAGCTGCAACTGGAGTTACCATCTGGTTCAGCTTATGATAATCCACTGTCATCCTCCAAGACCCATCTGTTTTCTGCATGGGCCAAATATGGGGATGTGGTGGGAATCAACATCCCTGCATCCTTCAAGTCATTAAGAGTGGCAGTAATCTCTGCAATCCCTCCAGGAATCCGGTATTGCTTCTGATTTACTATTTTGCTCAGTAGGGGAAGTTCTAGTGGCTTCCACTTGGCCTTTCCCACCATAATAGCCTTCAGTGCACAAGTTAGAGAGCCAATGTGGGGATTCTGCCAGTTGCTCAGTATGTCTACACCAATTATACATTCTGGAACTGGGGAAATAACTACAGGATGGATCCGGGGGCCCACTGGACCCACTGTGAGACGGACCTGAGCTAAAACTCCATTGATCACCTGGCCTCCATAAGCCCCCACTCTGACTGGTGGACCAGAATGACGTTTTGGGTCACCTGGAATTAACGTCACTTCTGAACCAGTGACAATAATCCCCGAAATATCTGATCATTTCCTTTTCCCCAATGCACAGTTATCCTGGTAAAAGGCCATCGGTCTTCTTGGGGAATGCTTGGAGGAAGATTAACAGTATAAATTTGTGGCAATGTGACAGGGTTCTCCCCCAAAGGGACCTGGCCTCCCCTTCATTCAAGGGGCTCTGGGTCTGTAAACTGTCTTAAGTCTAGAAATTGATTAAGGGGCCGTGACTCTGTCTTTGTGCAATTCAGGGTCGACTTCTGTTCACTTGACTTGGAACTCTTTTGTTTATACAGCTCGAACAAGAATCTAGTAGACTGCCCTTCTATTGTATTTCTAGGTACCCCATGATTTACTAGCCAATGCCACAAATCTCTGCGTGTCATATAATTTTGATGCCTGCTTTGAGTTTGCTGTCTATTATAATAGCCACATCTACCCTGTGGCGATTAAGTGCTGCCACCTGGCTTCTGCCAACTCGAGATCCCGTCATCCCCATTGTGTTTAAAGATTCCAGCTCTGTGACAGCAGTTCCTACAGTAATATCTGACCTACAGAGAAGTACAACCACAGAGCGCTTTAGGGATGATGGTACTAGTTTCACAAATTTATTTCTCACTGTTCTGGTAAAAGGTGCATCCTCCGGACATTCCTGGGGCGTAAGAGCAGGCTTTGCATGAAAAATCCACTCTAACATTCCAATCTCTCTAAGCCTCTGGATACCCTCATCTACATTATACCAGGGCAGTTCTGGCATTTCAACCTCAGGTACTGTTGGCCACCTTTTGGTCCATGTTTCAACCAACCATCCAAACAAACTGTTAATACCTTTTCTAATTGCTCAAGCTACAACATT
>PVIY010060486.1:0-11610 GCA_004026745.1 Myrmecophaga tridactyla
AGCCTGCCCAGGACAAAACCTTTGAATTGACAATTGGCACCAGCAATAATAACTGAAAATGTCAAGGTGTTAAAACATATGCCATAATTCAGCATTGCTAATGCTTTAAAAAGCTGAATCACAGACTGTATATTGAATTTTATCTCTAGTTTATATATAAGCAGTTCTAACAGAATAGTTAAATATCCTTAGTATTTTTAAAAATTCTTAATTATTTCCTCATTCTAACATTTGAGTGTGTACTCTATGATAGGTACTATGTTAGGTAATCAAAGATGAAGGAAACCAAACTACTGTCATTAGGAAACTTTAACCTCTGATGGAGAGGCTTAAGAAATAATGTGGAATTGTTTTGGCTTCTTGTAGGGCTAGAAGGAGACTATGGAACTGGAGGCACAGAGGGTAGCACAGAATACCTAACGGGACACAAACTGGCTCCCCATATCAGAGGCATGCTTATTCTACTAATGTCAGGTATTGGGGTGCCTGGAGTCAGGCCTCTCCCACAGAGCCCCTGATCTGTATCATCATTAGTAAGGACCAGGAAGACTTCTGGGTTTCAGATGGTGACGCCATACTGCCCAGAACTTAGGTGATGGAGACTTCAAGACAAAGCTCTACAAAGGTGAAAGGAACAAACAAAAAGAATCTTAAGTCCCCAGCTGCTCCATAAAGGCATGTAGCTGACTGCTGACACCACTACTCTCCAGAACTGCCTGAAGTGGGCTGAAGCCAGGTCTGAGGCCTACAAAGAAGAAACGAATGCAGATAGGCAGAGTCCACTGCACCTCTTTCCCCAAATTACATTCAATAAAAACAGAGGTTCTCAGATACTGCTCTTTCCTCATTTTCCTTCTACCTTTCTGGGTGTTCTCCTTTTAATCCCTTGCACATTAAGTTGCTGAAGACTCTGCCAAAGTCCTGCAAGTTCCACTTTCTTAATATTTCTGGATATTTATTTGATACAAGAAATTGAAATTGCACATGCTCTTTTTTATCCGGCAATTCCACTTTTAGGTATATTCCCTGGCCTAGGCAAATTCTTGCACCTATGCACAGTGAGACACATAGCAGCACGACTGTAATAGTAAAGAAGGAGAAACCATATAAAATTCATTGAGAGGAAATATAAATAACTATAGTTAATTTATAAAATATAATACTCTATACTTCTTGATCTTGGAATCACTTTATACTCTTAAAAATATTTATCATATTAGAAATTGAAACAGAATTTTTTGAAAATTCATCTACATCATTAAAAAATGGTACATTTGCTACATGTTAACATTATCTTTAAGAAAAATAACCATATTTTCCAAACCAAAAAATATCTTAATGAAAAAAAGGCAATGATTTACAATTTTCATATGTCAAATCTGCTTCTTATTTAGTATCTTTAAACTCCAATTCAGGGGGTGCAAGGGTAGTACAGTGGTAGAATTCTCGCCTGCCATGTGGGAGACCTGTGTTCAATTTCCAGTCCATGCACTTCCCAAAAAACCAAACAAGCAAAACTAACAAATAAAAATTCAACAGTGCTGCAATAACAGGATACTCGCATAGAAAAATAATGAAACGTAACCCTGCCAAACAGCGTTAAAAAAAAAATTTCAATTCAGTCCATTCTGCCTTTGGATTGAAAATAATAGTATTAATAATATCAGCTAACATTAATTAAGCACTTATATGTGAGATTCTAAACCAAGGATTGAGAAATAGAACACCACGAAGAACAGTAAGATTTTAAGTTCAAAAGTATATAGAATACACAACTAGAGCAATTTATAAGATTCCACAAGGGTTCCAGGCACTAGAGTAACTTGCCAGAAATCTACAGTAACCTCCAGATGGGTCCCTGGTCCAGATAAGTCCTAACACCTAGCCCAGCCTCTCTAGAACATCAGATAGTTCCATCTCCCTACCCCATATCAGTGACAGACCCTTCCAATATGAAAAATTTAGAATTGCCATGGCCCAAACACCCCTAAAGAGAAGTATGGAAAGATTAAAGGTGATGGTGGAATTATACATAGAAGATAGGACTTAACAAATGAATATGAATGCTGAATCATTAAACTGATATCTCTGAGTCTCCAGTATTTTACAGTAGCTAGAAGTAAGAACCTAAAATTGTGAAATTGTAACCCAAGTCAAAGTCTGAAATATGTTCTACAACTAATTGTGGTGCTTGCTTTGAAATTTATAGCTTTTTTGTATATATGTTATTGTTCACAAAAAAGGAAGGAAAAAAATTCAATTGTGATGACAAAAAAGTATTTAAGCCCTCTAGCCTCCTATATTCTGGAGCAGCTAGAAGGAAAAATATGAGAGGATCATATGGTAGCCCATGACAAACTCTGGGATCTATCCTGTAACCACTTTTTGAAGAGTGCTTTGAAAACTATCGCTTTTTTATTTCTTAGCTTTGTATATATGTTGTACTATACCATAAAAAAAGTTAAAAGTATACAGAGTACAAATAACGATAGTAAAATATTTAAAATTTATATCTCCAATTTTATTACTTAAAGAGTTTCTATACACTGCTTTCAATCACTTTTTATTAACTGCGTCCAGTAAACGCAACAGGTGCAGGAACAGATTGATGATATCCAAGTAGAGGCTAATGGCAGCCAATATATACTCTTCAGGTGATAACCTATGCATCAGTGAGTGAGTGTCATAGATGATGAATCCGCAGAAAAGAAGGGCTCCCACAGCAGCCAAGACCAACTCTACTGTCTCACTATAAAAAAACAACTACAGGCAAGAGATTAAAGGAATATATTTTTAAACTGTATTTTAAACACTAGGCAAGAGATAAAAGGAATGTTTTTAAACTGTATTTTAAACACTAAAAGCATACTTAAGTTTCTTGCCACAATGATCTACTGCTACATACATATTTAATAGTGAAGTACAACTTTAAATACAAATGTTAAAGGCAGAAAAAGGCAAGGCAGGTCTACTCTTGCTTCTTTGGAGGAAAGGCAAATGGATAAATGAAGGGATATCTTCCTTTCACTTAGACTACCCACTTGACTTTGAACAGTAGCCTTCTAAATATAAATTATTTAAAGATATATTTCTTTTTGAAAAGTATATGTGCCACATGGAAGTTGGCAGTTAAAACTGAGGGTGTCATCCTAGAATGAGCTGAGACTCAGCATCAAGGGATTGAGAAAAACCCTAGAATGAGCTGAAACTGAGCATCAAGGGATTGAGAAAACCTTCTCGACCAAAAGGGGGAAGAGGGAAATGAGACAAAGTGTCAATAGCTGAGAGATTCCAAACAGAGTCCAGAGGTTATCCTGGAGGTTATTCTTACGCATTGAGTAGATATCACCTTGTTATTCAAGATGTAAGGGAGAGGCTGGAGGGAAATGCCTGAAAATGGAGCTGTGTTCCAGTAGCCATGTTTCTTGAAGATGATTGAATAATGATATAGCTTTCACAATGTGACTGTGTGATTGTGAAAACCTTGTGTCTGATGCTCCTTTTATCTACCTTGTCAATAGACGGGTAGAATATATGGAATAAAAATAAATAATCGGGGAAACAAATGTTAAAATAAATTTAGTTTGAAATGCTAGTGACCAGTGAAAGCGAGGGGTAAGGGGTATGGTAGGTGTAAGTTTTTTTGTTTTTTGTTTTTTTCTCTGTTTTCGTTTTATTTCTTTTTCTACTGTCTTTTTATTTCTTTTTCTGAATGGATGCAAATGTTCTAAGAAATGATGAATATGCAACAAAGTGATGATATTGTGAATTACTGATTATGTTAATTTTTATTTCATTTGTTAATTTTTAAAATTAATAAATAAATTAATTTTAAAAAGTGAGGGTGTCTATGTGATTTAATTCATTTGCTTATTCATCTTTTGTTCAGTGAGTAATAATACTCAATGTAGACCCTGATTTTTAAAAGCTATTTGTAGTCATTCTATATATAAATGTTCCAGATAATTATAACTAAGTGTCCTATTAAAAGAGTACCTCTTTGAGCTTTTTGAGATTATTTATATTGCATGGCCAGAACTATTTTTCAAGTTACCATTCTAAAACAACTTACCTTTAGGAATCCTGATAGGCACAAAATCCACAAAACAGCAAACAGCCTATAAAAACATAATATTAATAATTTAGAATACTGTTCCCTACAAAACAAGTTTGTAAATTCATTCAAAATTTTCTGAGGAAACAAAGCCAAGTAAAAAGTAATATATCCATATTTTTACCAAATAAGAGTTAAAATGTAAGAATTCATAAGCATAATAAAGGCTACACTTATTTTAAATAAGGTTTTTGGGGGGGGAATTGAAAAAAACAGCAGCCTATTCAACATTTGTTTTTATGGGTGTACAAAACCAGTTCAGAGTATCATTTTTTTAAGTTTTCAATCAGAACACAAAGAAAATACAGATATAAACAGAAATATTATTAGAAGTATTTTAATTCAAAGATTCATGAAAACTTCTAGAAAAATATATACATGAACAAATGAAATATAACTGCATTTTTAAACCTAGTAATAGCAAACTATTCTGAGAATGTGTATATCCATTTAAAGTTCCTCATGTACTTTCTATTCTATTCTTATATATTATAAAGCTTAATTTATGCACATAAATTTGCCATTGCTATAATTTTATGAGTTACCATTTAATTGTTATAAAGTATATGACAAAGGATATCTAAGAAGTCAGTCCTTTGTTATTACATATGGAACTTGGAAGCCCAAAAACACTTATTTGAGGCTTCAAGCCACAAGGAAGTAATGGGATGAATTTACCCTCCCTCCTCAACTAAAAACTAGACAAAACATATGAAATAACAGTTTTCATCCATAGGCCAGCAAGCAGCAAAGGTTAGTGATTCCTAAGACAAGGGAAACAAGGAGGTGTTTCCTCAAGCTACTGACTGGAGATAGTTTCAGGCCACAGTGTAGGGTAGGAGAACCCAAATAGAATCTAGTGATCTCCCTGAGTTGAGGAGATAAGAATTCAAAGGTCAGGAGGTCAAGATGATTAGAATTTACAGGACAGAGTACCAGAGAGAAGGGAGCTATATGGAAAGAAAATGCCATGGTGACATGCAGACATTTCCCTTGAGTTTTTAGCTGAGTACTGATCAATGCATGTATGTAGGGAAATTATCAAGGCTGGAGAAACAACCACAAAAAGGAGCAGACAGAACAGTCCTCAGAGCTCACACAGGGCTAGGAATAGTTACTATTCCCACACTAGCCAGTGGAAAGACGACCTCCTAATACATGGGGCATGGAACAGTCTTCCTGAAGGTTATTAGTCTTAGTAGTGGGGCCAAATTAGCCCTAAACTATAAGTTGTTCTGGAGTGCCTAACAGAGCTTTCAAGCAAGCCTTTAAAGAATCAGACTGTTTCCAAGGAACATTAAGTGCATCCTAGAACAAAGCCAAAAATACTTAAAGGAATACAAAAAAAAAAAAAATCCAGCACTCAACAATGTAAAATTTATAATGCCAGAATCCAATCAGAAATAACAGAGGCATAAAAAGAACTAAGGAAATATGACCCATAATAAAGAGTAAAATTAATTAATAGGAACAAATCCAGAAATGGCACAATAATAAAATTATCAGAAAATGACACTAAAAATATATTCCATATGTTCAAGAAGATTGAGGAAAATGTGATCATAAGAAGAGAAATGGAAGATACATATATATACACAAATTGGACTTCTAGAGTTGAAAAATGTAATATCTGAAATGAAAAATAACACTGATTGGGATTAAAACCAGATTAGGCACTGAAAAACGAAAAGATTATTGAATTTGAAGACAGCAATAGTAATGAAAATGAATTGCAGAAAGAAAAAGAATGAAAAAATTTCAACAGAGCATCAGTGAAGTATGGGTCAATATCAAGTAACCTAACAGACATAACTAGAGTCCCAGAGGAGAGGGAAGAGAATGGAGAACAGAACAATATTTGAAGAAATAATAGCTGAAAGTTTTCAAAATTTGGTGAAAACATTGAATTCACAGATTCAAGAAACAGGAAAAAAAAAATGAAGAAAATCACACCTACAAACATTATAATCAAATTACAGAAGACCAGTGATGAGAAAAATATTAACCTGAGAGGGTCAAAGAAAGTCAGAGTTAGTAATGGCTGGAATGGTGACTTGAACTGTATAATAAAGAGAGAGGAAGGATTGGAATTAAATCTAATGTAAAGCAATAAAGAGAGATTCTTAGAGAAGATATAGGAAGGCCAAAACAAAGCAAAAGAGAAAACATTAAAAGTAGCCAGAGGAGAAAACACACATTACAAACTTAGAGAAAAACATGGTAAGAGAAACAGTGGACTTCTTGTCACAAGCCACACAAGCCAGAAGACAGAAGAGTGACATCTTTAAGGTACTGAAAGAAAATAAATAAATTAAAATGTCAACCTGGAAATCTTTGCCCAGTGAGGAAGCTTTCAGAAATGAAGATAAAATATTTTTTTCAGACGTATAAAAGCTGAAAGAGTTCATCACCAACAGAGCAGCACTATAAGAAATGCTAAAAGGAAGTCCTTCAGGTAAAAGGAAAATTATGCTGATGGAAATTTGTATTTATACAAAGAAATGAAGAAAAGCAGAAATGGTGAACAAAAAAGAATTTTTTTTCTCTTTTTTAAGTATTTTAAAAAGATACTCTAATGTTTAAAGCAAAAATATAAACAAATGTATAACTAGAATGAATGGCTACAATAGAACAAAGGCACTGGCGAAGAGATAAAAGTATACTACCTGTAAAAAGTTTAATACTATTTGAAGGTAGACTATGATCATTTAAAAGTGTATAATGAGAAACCTACAAAAACTTCCATTTAAAGAGCTAAAACTAGTAAGTCATCGAGGAGATAAATGGAATCAAATACTCCATTAATCCAAACGAAGGAAAGAAAAGAGGAAAACATAAACAGAGAACAGATGGGACAAACAGAAAACAAATAGCAAGATGGGAGGTTTAAACCCAACCATATAAATTATTATATCAATATAAGTGGTCTAAGCATACCAAGTGAAAAAGAGATGGTCAGATTGGATAAAAAGGCAATATCCAACTATATGCTGCCTACAAGAAACCTGTTTTCAATACAGATGCAAATTAGTTAAAAATAAGAGCATGGCAATAGATATTTCATGCCAACATAATAAAAAGAAAGCTAGAGGGCAGTTCAACAGTGGCACAGTGGCAGAATTTTCACCTGCCATGTCAGAGACCCGGGTTCAATTCCCGGAGCCAGCCCATGCCAAAAAGGAAAAAAAAAAAGAACACCATTAAAAAGAAAGCTAGACAGAGAGTGCCAAGATGGCGGCTTAGCGAGGAGTGGGATTTAGTTCATCCTCCAGAGTAGCTACTAAATAGCCAGAAACAGTACAGAACAACTGCTGGGGCCATGTGAGTGACTGGACACACAGCGTACCCCAATCTGGACCAGCTGGACTGGCTGCGAGCCCCCCCAGAACCGTGAGTTCCCCAAACTAAGGCACCGGTGCCCCTCCCCCACAGGCTGCTTCCCAGAGGAGAAAGAAAAGGGACTTTACCAGCAGCCGGGGCTGAGCGCAACTAAGCTCCAATCGTGGAATTAATTAACAACTTCTGACTACTAAAAATACACCCCAATTCAGCTGAACCTCAAGTCAAAATGGAGGTTGCGGATTTTTGCCCCAGCGCTGAGGGGGCAGGGCTGACTGAAAAAGAGAAAAGAAAAAAAGAAACACAGGTTTTTTTGGATTGCATAGCACATAAACTTGAAAGGGTCTGGGGCTGAAGGAAAAGAGGGGGCACATAGGATCTGAAGGTACACAAAGCAACATACCAACTTATGTTCCTGATTGTCAAATCCAAGGAACGTGGTGTCCTGCTCTGAGAAGGACTTTTCTCTTTCTTTTTTGTGGCTGTGTTTCTATGGCTTGACTGCCCTTGGATACAGCAGCAGGGCTTCTCAGGTTGCAACTGCCCCAGGCATAGGCAGAAACTAGCTTGTTTGAGAGCTTGTCTGGAGCCTGTGTCTTCCCCAGGAGAGGGGTGGGGCCCAGCTCAGGGGGATTCCCTCCTTCAAGGAATTTAGACCCCAGAGCCTGAAAAATTGAAGCAATTAAAGCCAGCCTACAACCTCTCCTCTGTCTCCACCAAAGAGTCTGCTGAAGTTAAAGGTACCACATCACCTTAAGCTGGTGGGACCCACAGGCAGAAAAGTGCCACATACTGGGCAGGATAGGAAAAATGCAGACCACAGAGGCTTCATAGGAAAGTCTTTCAACCTGCTGAGTATCACCCTCAGGGAAAACTGATGCAGGTGACTCTTTCCTCCTGAGAGAGGCCAGTTTGGTCTGAGAAAAACTGGCTGGGGTCTATAATGTCTAAGTAGACTCTCCTAAGTGGTGGTGGTGGTGGGGAAAGGCACCATACAGGCAGAGCAAGAAACAAGAAAACAAGAACTGAAAAATTCTGCTCTGTTAAACAAAACCTAAGCTAATGGTCCAGAATAAGCTGAACTGAATGTCAAAGAACAGACAGACAACAAAGTCATCCAGCAAGAAAATCCTAGTAAAAGAAATGAAAACAATCTCCAGAATAAACTAATTAAGGTAATTAAATGTCTGACACCAGCAAAAAATAACGAATTACATTAGGAAAATTGAAGATATGGCCCAGTCAAAGGAACAAACCAACCATTCATATGAGATACAGGAGCTGAAACAATTAATTCAGAATGTTCGAACACACATGGAAAAAAAAATCATCAAAAACCAAATCAATGAATTGAGGGAGAATATAAAGAAGGCAAGGAAGGAATGAACAAAAAGAAATCGAAAGTCTGAAAAAACAAATCGCAGAACTTATGGGAATGAAAAGCATAGCAGAAGAGATGAAAAAAACAATGGAAACCTACAATGTCAGATTTCAAGAGGCAGAAGATAGGTTTAGTGAACTGGAGGACGAAACATCTGAAATCCGACAAGAAGAAGAAATATATGGAAAAGAATGGAAAAATATGAGCAGGGACGCAGGGAACTGAATGACAACATTCACAGAAGCACATGAATATACATGTTGCAGGTGTCCCAGAAGGAGAAGAGAAGGGAAAAGGAGGAGAAAAACTAATGGAGGAAATTATCACTGAAAATTTCCCAACTCTTATGAAAGACTTAAAATTACAGATCCAAGAAGTGCAGCATACCCGAAACAGAACAGATCCAGACGTACTCCAAGACACTTACTAATCAGAATGTCAGATGTCAAGCAGCAAGAGAAAGGCAATCCATCACATACAAGGGAAGCCCAATAAGACTATGTGTAGATTTCTCAGCAGAAATCGTGGAGGCAAAAAGACAGTGGAATGATATACTTAAATTACTAAAAGAGAAACACTGCCAACCAAGAATTCTATATCCAGCAAAATTGTCCTTCAAAAAATGAGGGAGAAATTAAAACATTTTCAGGCAAAAAATCACTGAGAGAATTTGTGACCAAGAGACTGGCTCTGCAAGAAATACTAAAGGGAGCACTAAAGACAGATATGAAAAGACAGGAGAGAGATGCGTGGAGAAGAGTGTAGAAATGAAGACTATCAGTAAAGGTAAAAAGAAGAAAAACTAGATATGACATATAAAATCCAAAAGGCAAAATGGTAGAAGAAAGTCCTACCCATACTGTAATAACACTAAATGTTAGTGGATTAAACTCCCCAGTCAAAAGACATAGACTAGCAGAATGGATTAAAAAACAGGACCCATCCATATGCTGTCTACAGTAAATACATCTTAGACCCAAGGATAAACATAGGTTGAAAGTGAAAGGTTGGGAAAAGATATTTCATGCAAATAGCAATCACTAAAGAGCAGGAGTAGCTATACTAATATCCAACAAATTAGACTTCAAATAAAAAACAGTTAAATGAGACAAAGAAGGACACTGTGTATTAATAAAAGGAACAATTCAACAAGAAGACATAACAATCATAATTATTTATGCACCAAGGCAGAATGCTCCAAAATACATGAGGCGAACACTGCAAACCCTGAAAAGAGAAATAGACACATCTACCATAATAGTTGGAGACGTCAATTCCCACTTTCATCAATGGACAGAACATCTAGACAAAGGATCAATAAAGAAACAGAGAATCTGAATAATATAATAAATGAGTTAGACTTAACAGACATTTATAGAACATTACACCTCACAACAGCAGAATATATCCTTTTCTCAAATGCTCATGGATCATTCTCAAGGATAGACCATATGCTGGGTCACAAAGCAAGTCTCAATAAATTTAAAAAGATTGAAATCATACAAAACACTTTCTCAGATCATAAAGGAATGAAGTTGGAAATCAATAATAGGCAGAGTGCCAGAAAATTCACAAATATTGGAGGCTCAACAACACACTCTTAAACAACCAGTGGGTCAAGGAAGAAATTACAAGAGAAATCAGTAAATATCTCAAGGCAAATGAAAATGAAAATATAACATACCAAAATTTATGGGATGCAGCAAAAACAGTGCTAAGATGGAAATTTATTGCCCTAAATGCCTATATCAAAAAAGAAGAGAGGGCAAAAATCGAGGAACCAACTTTCTACTTAGAAGAACTAGAGATAGAACAGCAAACTAACCCCAAAACAAGCAAAAGGAAAGAAATAATGAAGATTAGAGCAGAAATAAATGAAATTGAGAACATGAAAACAATTGAGAAAATCAACAAAACCAGAAGTTGGTTCTATGAGAAAATAAGTAAGACTGATGGACCCTTAGTGAGGTTGACAAAAAGAGGAAGAGAGAGGATGCAAATAAATAAAATCAGAAATGGAAGAGGAGACATAACCACTGACCCCACAGAAATAAAGGAAGTAATGAGAGAATACTATGAACAACTTTATGCTAATAAACTCGACAATGTAGATGAAATGGACAACTTTCTAGAAAGGCATGAACAACCAACACTGACTCAAGAAGAAACAGATGACCTCAACAAACCAATCACAAGTAAAGAAATTGAATCAGTCATTAAGAAGCTCCCCCAAAAGAAAAGTCCAGGACCAGATGGCTTCACATGTGAATTCTACCAAACATTCCAGAAAAAATTAGTACCAGTCCTGCCAAACTCTTCAAAAAAACTGAAGAGGAGGGAAAGTTACCTAACTCATGCTAAGAAGCCAATATCACCCTCATAACAAAACCAGACAAAGATATTACAAAAAAAAAAACTAAAGACCAATCTCTCTAATGCATATAGATACAAAAATCCTCAACAAAATTCTAGCAAATTGAATCAAGCAGCACATTAAAAGAATTATACACCATGACCAAGTAGGATTCATCCCAGGTAGCCACAGTGGTAAAAACAGCATGGTACTGGCATAAAGAAAGATATATTGACCAATGGAACCGAATAGAGTGCTCAGATATAGACCCTCTCATCTATGGACATTTGATCTTTGATAAGGCAGTCAAGCCAACTCATTTGGGACACAACGGTCTCTTTAATAAATGGTGCCTAGAGAACTGGATATCCATATGCAAAAGAATGAAAGGGGACCCGTATCTCACACCCTATACAAAAGTCA
>PVIY010060487.1:0-11608 GCA_004026745.1 Myrmecophaga tridactyla
AGTGTAGCCTTTTCCTTTTTGTCCTACAATCCACTTTTCCTCATTGGCCCACATTGGAGCAACATTTCTTGTCTTTATCACTCTGATGCTGACCTACCTGACCCCATTTGAGAAATTTCTTAACAAACCCCCTTCCTGATTCTCCTCCTCACCCCCACACACAAATTCACTCAGTTTCTTTAGCTCACCTGTGGCTGAGACTTGTACTTGTGGTGAGTGGTCAGGAGACTCAGAGTTT
The DNA here is from genome assembly GCA_004026745.1 of Myrmecophaga tridactyla. NCBI lineage: Eukaryota > Metazoa > Chordata > Mammalia > Pilosa > Myrmecophagidae > Myrmecophaga > Myrmecophaga tridactyla. Next base: position 239 of record PVIY010060487.1, read on the forward strand.
TTTTTCCCACAGGAATGTACTCAGGTCTACACTGAACATGATGTAGGGACAATGTGCTTTAGAAAATGCTTTTCCTTTCAGGGTAGTGACATGCCTTGGCATAGTTGATATTCATGAAGATGGGATAAAAGCCAGGTAATATCCAGAGTGTCAAAAGTAAACAAAAGTGCTATGACACTGAGTGTGCCTCAGCTTGAAGGAGACCAAATCATGAGTCTTGGCCAGCCAGGGGTTGGGAATAAAGTCATTGATGAATTAGTGCATGGACATCAAGTGGAGGGAAAAATCAGTTATCACTAGAGTAATCCTACGTTTGTCTGTATCTTATATTTTCCCAACACTTCTTTCTACATGATTTCATCGCTCCATACTACAGGAAGGAAGAAAAATATATTAATCTCCTTTTCTAGTTAAGAGAGAATTTACACTTAAAGGGTTGCCCAGCTGTGAGCAGTCAAGCCAGTATTGGAACCAAGGTTTCTGACTTCATACAATGCTCATTCTACTTCATGCCATCTCCCAGGCTGTATTCTCAAGGGACAAGAAACTTGTGAATTGACAGCAAAGACTGTGCAATTCAATCGAGGTATTTTTTCCCAGAACCTGCCACTGATATCTTGATTGGCCTAAGATATCATCTGAGATGTGGCAATTGTTGCCATCTTCTAAACAAAAAGAGGAATTTAGAGAGCATCCAGAATTAAAATATAGATGAGAAAAAACAAAAGTCCCACTCACTGAGCTATAACTTTTTTTCTTCAGCATTTGTGACGTTTGGTAAAAATGTATTTATTACAACTGGACCTTTCTAGACACTTGTTTACTGAAGTTAGGTGCAGTTTCTTGCCCTCCTTTAATGTCCCCAAAATTTCAAAATTAGACAAATAGTTTTCTTAGTAGAAAAGAGTTCTGGACATAGTGGTGTCTTTTAAGGATTGAGCTTATAAAATTTAGGAATATTTGCATTTAATTAACCATTTCTTCCTTATCTCTGCTGATTTTTCATATTTTTTTAGAAATGTTTATTTCAAACAAATTCAATGGTTCAGGAAAGCCTCAGTTGGCCATCCATTGTTTCAGGCACTAAAGCAAATGCACAAGAAGCAGACGTCAACTCGATGTTATTTTGCAAAGACTGATAGGCTTTTAGCCTAATCATAAAAAGATTTCTGTAAGAAGGCTTGTTTCTCTGTTATAAACAGCAAGGGCAGATACTTTCTACTTTCATGGGCAGTTCATGTCTTTACTAAACTGAATTTCTAATGTGGGCTCTGGTCCTGCACTTTCTATTTTAATTTCAATAAAAGTTGTCCATTCTTTGAAAATGTCAGTGGACTCTGCATAGAAAGCAGCTGCCTAGCCCACCACATGCGCTGGTGGGGCTCCTGCCACCCTCTGTAGTGGCTTCCACACATTGTCAGTAGATCATGTGTCCAGCCACCCTGCATTGCTTACCCTGGTGTGGTCTTGCTCTTTTAAACTGAATGAAAAGAATCAGAAATATATATCTTAGAATTATCTGCATTGAGGTAAGTGGAAACACTATATTTAGAGGCTTGGCTTGGTCAGAAGTTTTATTTTTACTTTTATTTTTTCCTGATTTGTTTTTTTTGTTGTTGTTGTTGTTGTTTTTGGCATTGTCATTTGAAGGATTCTCTGGCAATGACCTGAAGCTGATGATGGCCTGAAACACTCAATGATTTCAAGGGGAAAGTGGAGTGTGAAGGGGCAGTGTGCACTGACCTCTTCTGTATAGGTCTTTCAGATCCTCAGTTGACTTTTTCCCTGTGCATTGCTTCACTTCTCATTAGACTCTCTAGAGATTGCAAATTAGGTTGCAACTCACAGCCTCAGCCATCCAGCCCTTGGTTTTGCATGAGGTTCTCCTTGACCTCAAAGAAAGTTCAGCCTGTGGGAGAGATGCTGACACAGGAGGGAATATGAGCTGGTGATCAGGAGAGGGACAGAAAGTCGGGGCTTGCAGTGCCACTCCCAGCTGACCACACTGCACAGTGGCCTTGGGTGAGATGAGGTCTTGCTGCTGAGTTTCCTGACCCCCTGGAAAAAACACATCCTCCCATCTCTGGTGGAATTGTGAGGTTTATTTGAATTAACTTGGTTTCTTTCTCCCATCAACTTTTTTTTGTATACTGTATGACCAGGGTCACATTTCGTTATTTTTCCATGTGAATATCCTGTTATTGCAGCACCCTTTGTCAAATTTTTTGTTTGTTGGTTGGTTTGGTTTGTGAGGAAGTGCATGGACCAGGAATCAAACCCGGGTCTCCGCATGGCAGGAGAGAATTCTACCACTGAACTACCCTTGTACCCCCTCTTCCATCAACTTTGTCTCCCCTCCAACCCAGAGTATGGTCTGAAGTCCACATCTACAAAACAGCTGTGAACACAAAGTTATAATTTAATTTTAATTATTTTCTAAGTGTGTTATGATCAGAAAAGAAGTTAGAATTAGACTTAAAGATTTTTTAAAATAAAAGGTAAGTTTCTTATGGTCCTGCTGATAAAAAGTAAAAGGCATTTTCTAGGCTTTTCTCCCGGATGTTCCAAGAACTGTTTAGTCAGTAGAGATTGAAAAAACTTAAGAGGATAAGGGAATAGTGTTTTTTGACCCCTAGTGCTAAATATTACATGCGAGTCCCTGGGATAGCAAAAGGAAAGCACATAATAGGTACTTAATAATTAGAGAATGAACTGTGCATTGTGTTCGAGAACATGCTAATATAAGTAGAAGCAAGCGGTCTTCCAATCTGGTGCCACATGTGCCTAATTATGGAGAAACACAGAAAAGGAAACTTCCACCAGTGTTGTATAGGTTTTGATAAACATTTTGAATTAAAAAAAATTTTTATTAATTAAAAAAAATTACAAGAAGCACAAACATTCCCAACACATACACTCAGCAATTCACAATATCATCACATAGTTGCATATCATCATCATGATCATTTCCCACACATTTGCATCAATTCTGAAAAAGACATTTAAAAAAACAGAAAAATAAAACAAAAACAGAAAAAAAATTTTACATACCATACCCCTTACCCCTCGCTTTCATTGATCACTAGCATTTCAAACTAAATTTATTTTAATATTTGTTCCCCCTATTATTTATTTTTATTCCATATATTCTACTCATCTGTTGACAAGGTAGATAAAAGGAGCATCAGACACAAGGTTTTCACAATTACACAGTCACATCGTGAAAGCTATATCATTATACAATCATCATCAAGAAACATGGCTACTGGAACACAGCTCTACATTTTCAGGCAGTTCCCTCCAGCCTCTCCATTACATCTTGAATAATAAGATGATATCTACTTGATGCACAAGAATAACCTCCAGGATAACCTCTCAACTCCGTTTGGAATCTCTCGGCCATTGACACTTTGTCTCATTTCCCTCTTCCCCCTTTTTGTCGAGAAGGTTTTCTCAATCCTTTGATGCTAAGTCTCAGCTCATTCTAGGGTTTTTCTCAATCCCTTGGTGCTGAGTCTCCACTCATTCTAAGATCTCTGTCCCATGTTTCCAGGAAGGTCCACACCCCTGGGAGCCATGTCCCACGTAGAGAGGGGTAGGGTGGTGAGACTGCTCGTTGTGTTGGCTGGAGAGGGAGGCCACATCTGAGCAACAAAAGAGGCTCTCTTGGGGGTGACTCTTAGGCCTAAATTTTAAGTAGACTTGACCTATCCTTGGCGGGGTTAAGTTTCATATGAATAAACCCCAAGACTGGGGGCTCTGCCTATAGCTTTGGTTGTCCACACTGTTTGTGAGAATATCAAGAATTCAACTTGGGGAAGTTGAATTTCTCCCCATTCTCACCACTCCCCGGAGGGGGCTTTGCAGATACTTTTCCACTCACTGATCAAATCACTCTAGGATTCATCAGGGCATCACTCTGGACAAACCAACAAAATCTCATGTCCTACCTGAGATTGCAAGTACTTATGGCATTCAATCAAACTATCTATATAAGTTATATTAGGAAATGCACTAGTCAGCATATTAATTTTGTAACAAATAAACAATTTTGCTTTTGTCTCACACAGAAGGTGACATTTTAAAATGTTAATTACCATCTATTTTCAGTACCCTGCAATAATGACATTCCTTTGTTCTTCCTCATGCAAAAACATTTTTTAAATTGTACCTTGTACATTTCACTGTTATTATACACTCTAGGCATTCCTAGATTATACCATCTCAATCTTTAACGTGCATCTTTCTGATTTCAATATGTCCCCAGCCCTCCTCCCTCTATCATTTGCACATGCAGCTTCATTCAGTGTTTTAACATAATTATATTACAGTTAGGTAGTATTGTGCTGTCCATTTCTGAGTTTTTGTATCCAGTCCTGTTGCACAGTCTGTATCCCTTCAGTTCCAATTACCCAAAGCATTTTGAATTTAATTACAGAAAATTGAAGAATATAAATGACAAGAAGGTATAATAAAACTCTTACATAAAAGTTATGATAAAAATTATATGGGACATACAAGAGAAACAGTTACACAGCAGTGCTGTTCTGTGCCTTTAGGGAAAGGAGCAGAGGAGTGTATGTACTGAAGTGAAGGTCAGCCTTTCAAAAACACTTACTTTATGCCAGTTGAGTGTGACTGGTCTGATGATTGATGCCTGAACTAGACACTGATTCTTATTAAATAAAACAGCAGGAGCTTCATTTTCTATTTTGGCCCAGGAAATAGGAAGTAGAGAATCTGCTTTCTTTCATCTGCTCTCTTACTAGAATCTTCTCCAAAAAGTAACACAAGGTGGGTGTGAGGGTAGTTCAGTGGTAGAATTCTTGCCTGTCATGCAGGAAACCAGGGTTCAATTCCCAGCCCATGCACTTCCCAAACAAACAAATGAAAAGTGCAAAAAACAAACAATCAAAAATTCAACAAATGGTGGGGCAATAAGGGGATTCTCACATGGAAAAAGAATGAAATGTGACCCCTGCAATACAGCCTACAAAGGGGAAAAAATGTAACACAAGAAGAGGAAGAATTGATAAATGGGATACATCTAGGGAAATTAGAATTATAAATATAGGAATGTAACAAAAAGATTCTCTCATAGATGATTCCTAATCCCAAATTGGCACATGAAGTAGATTGTTTACCTCACAAACGGTTGAGTCATCTATTTGATGTAGAGAATACCTTGAGAATCTACCTTTGAACAAATTGCTTTTTAACTTGTTTTCTCTTTCTTGCCATGGTATATTGCAAGCAGTCAAGACAAAGATTAATGCTGTTATGGGAACTTAAGAGTTTTACTAGCATTTTGCTGTGCCCCACTGATGTGTACATGTATCATAAGCACAGAAACCAGTATTGCAGATTTTATTCAATTCCCTGAATGCTGTCTTCTCCTCTCCCTGTGCTAAAAATATCTGAACTGGGCTTTCTTTGGTTGTGCTTTCTCAAGAAATTTCCCCCAAGAAATATTGAAATTGTGCAGTGAGGGCCCAACAGCAATATGAGCAAGTTTTCTGACTCTGTCATTCATTCCCCTTCTCCTCACCATTCATTGAGATCAGAGAAGTCTTAGTCAAAGAAAAATGGGATTCCTAAGGGATCTGGGCTGAAGGCTGAGGGGGCTTCTATTTACCTTTTAGGATTACTGTAAAGATGAAAGAGAATGTAGGTGAACGTGCTTTGGAAAGATGAAAGTATTCTCTGTATATTTGGTTTTTCACTATTATTGCATGATAGTAGCATGGGAGGAAACTTAAACCTTGACAGCTATTTTTCTTATTGCATATATCCCTGAAGAAGTTTAATCTAACTTAGATTCATTCATTCAAGATTTATGTGGTGTCCACCATGGTCAGACCCTCATGGTAGCAATTGGTTGGAGCTGAAAAGTGATGGCCCCTCACCACAAGAACTCTCCAGTTTGCCCCAGTCTCCACCATACCCTATTATCCACCACCTGGCTAGTTCCTCCCAAGTATGTTAGTTGTCTTGGAGTGTTCACATCATCAGATCCTATGAGTTCTCTTTATATACAAATGCCAAGTGAAGAGGGAACCTGAGACAATCTAAAAGTTCTCTCATATCAATCATTTAACCATGTGTTGAGTTGAATGACTAAGTGATGATGAGATATTTATTGAGTCCTGGAGGCAGTTAAGCGCATAGTAGTGAAGAGTGTGCTGCAAAGAGTCACACAGCCTGGAATTATAACCCAGATTCCAACACTTAGAAGCTCTGTGACCTCAGACAAGTCATTGTTATGAGTTTAAATAAATGAATACATGTAAAGCACTTAGTATCAGGCACATAGTAAGTGCCCACTGCATTTTACCTATAATTATTACCCAGTATGCAGGAGTGAAATTCAAAATATGTAGCAATCTGTTTGGCATTGTACAAGGAGAATGGATGTCCCCCCACCACCTCTGTACCAGGAATTACATCTTCAGTTGCTGAATGGGGAGTGGTGACTGGGGGATTCTGGAAACAGTGACCAGGGCAGCAGAGGCAATCAGGAAGCACTGGAAAGACATGGGAGAAAAGCATTTTACTAATGGGTACAAAGTGAGCTCCATATCTTAAATAACTGGAAGGTTTGTACTGTTGCATATGGCTTGAATATCATCTCAGCTGCTTTGCTTTTACTGCATATTGGTAGAGTGCCTGAGGCAAGGGAACTGTAGCAACCCAGGCTGAATTATGCACATTGATTCCCTGCACAATAGCTCACATGATTATGAATTATGATCTGCATAGCTCACATGATTATGCTGAATGGACTATCTGGCCATTCACTGTGGAAGAGAATGAAGTTCTAGCCCACTTTGTAGACCATGGAGCACAAGTAAGGAAAACAGGGCCAACAGATGTTTTCTACTTTCACCTAACACCAGTGTTAGCATCTCTGTTAAGAGCTGTCCCTCCTAGAGATATAAATGACCAGGGCCAGCCCTAAGTGAGGTTTCCAATCCCTGAAATATCAGATTGTGTTGTTTTCTGTATCCTTAAAACATCTTTATATACGCAGGATTAAGTTTAAGAGAATGCCAGGTGGTCTGAGCGGAAAGAGAAGTCACAGAAGGGCAATGTTTTCCCTCCAAGGAGTCTGCACAAGGAACCTAGCATCAGGGAAGGAAAGAGTGAGCTACAGGGGGTGGGATCTGGTGTCACCCAGCAGTGAACTAAGGCCATTATAGCCTCTGTAAGGCTTCTTGATATTCAAGTGATGGAGCTTCCTTTAGACTTCAGGTCACCTATCTCTAAAACATAAACCCTTTGTTTTCTCTAAAACTTGACCGAAATTCTCTGATTTTTGTGTGCATCTTTAAGTTGCCTAATATTGTTGGGTAAAGGGGGATGTTCGAACATACTGTGTTATTAGTTAAAACAGAGGCTTTCATAGTCCCCATTGTTACATTGTTATGTTAATTCACTTGAGATGTTTTTAGAAAAAAGCTATGCTTTTCAGTTTTCATGATTAATTTTTAAGTTATTTGAATGTGCATAAATTTGTGGAAGTAGACCCATTCTTTATTTCTGGGAAAAGTTTTTTACCATTTATGATGGCAAATAGTCTTTACTTTGCGTTGAAGTGTGCTAATATCTGATAATTCATTTTAAATAGAATGTTCACAATTAGCCAAAGAATTAACCAAGATGTTCCTTTTCCTGGACAAAAGACTTAGCTTAGTTGTTTCTTCATTTCACTGTAATTTTCTCATAATTACATTGCATTCATGTCTTACATGTTCAAAGTCACTACATTTGTTGTTGTTCTCTAAAGGTGATATGTTTTCTCTCTCTGACTTGTTTAAAAATATTTCCAGCTCCTGCATCCAGTAAGGTATATAATTTTACAGTGCATCTCTAATAACTTTGTCTGGCACTGAGTAGTTAAAATTAAAGCATTTCTTATATACAACAAAACCCTTTATCTATTCAAATTGTGTATTATAAATACAATCTTCTGAAAAATGACGAGAACAGGAGCCAATATTGCACACAAGTGCCCATACTCATATAAATGCACACACATACAAAACTCTAAAATCCCAGTCAAACGCTATATTTCATAAAAGAGAATTATAGTTATGTTGATGGTTTTCCAAAACCTCAAGTAGTGACAAAATCCAGAGTGTCCTGAAAAGGATGCCTTTGCAAAGCAGTGCCTCTCCAGATGGCTTAGATTAGAGATGTTTAAAAACACACAGCAGCATTAGTTTGGTTTAGAATTTGTAGTTAAATTCAGTAGATAAAATAATGCAATCCTGCATTTCAGAAAAATCATCAAATCTTATGATTGCTGTTAGGGGAGGTTGGTATGTGATGTGTTGATTTTTAAGTGATCTAATTGTAATAATAAAATTAACTAAGAAGGGATTTTAAAAAGGATTGAAAATTCAAAGTGTAAGTAAAACTTTCTTCTCTATAGAATATTCATTCCTTTAAGCTGTCATAGCCAATCAGTTTGTATGGGATTAGACAGCCAATTGTCATTTCCTGAGATATATTATATAAAGTGGTTTTGTTACAGAGATGGCATGAAAAAAATGGAAAAAAAAATCATTCTGGAGCATGAGGCATCTCTGCCTCATTTCATTTCTCTAGAAATGAAAATGTCCTTAAAGCCCACAAAATGTTGCCAAGATCCCCTCAATTTGCAAATAACAACAGATAAGCAGTGTACACATTTGTCTTTCCTTTGGCTTATTTAAGTATTTCCCTTGCACAAGGTATTTCTAAAACAGAGTGCTCTGTGTCTGCATTTTAGTAAATTATTTTGCCTTTTGGGTACTTTTTAATCTTGGCAGGGGCTCTGTCCAAACAGTGGCATCACCTCAGACACAAGAGGTGTGACAGTCATGCCAGTGCCCTAAAAGGCTCCATCACTAAAAGCCTGCCCCCACACTGTCCCCTTCCTTGCATCTATAATCAGGAGTGCCCCACAGCTGGGCAGCTGGCAAACATCTCCTGGAAAAGAACCTCTGTATAGGAACAGTGTTAATTTAATGATGTACATTATCGTATGTGCTACCTGCAGCACAAATAAAAGCATTCAGCTGATATGTTAAAATTGCCACTAAAAGAATGTTCACCCAAGGGCTCAAAGCCTTTCAGAAAACCCACAAAAGGAAAAGGTTCACAAAGATTCTATAAAAATAGAATCAGAAGTTTTCAAACAGTTGCTGGGCTTAGCAGAGCTTGACTCTCGAAGGTAGCACAGTATTTCATTCCCCCGAAAGGAACACATTTTGAGAATTTCCGAGCATCAAAACTGGAACTGTGGCTTTTATTGGCTGAGGGAGCTCCATGATCAAAGTAAATGTATTTCTTTGGCAGTAAGTACACACACACAGACACTCACACATTCAACAAAAAAATATTGAGGACATAGGGAGACCCCAGTGCAGAGAATTCATGTAGATTCATTGAGACTTCTATTGCAAATTTTAACTTAATTTTGTTTCAACAACAAAGTTATTAGCCATTTATTAGCCAATCTTAACTGCAAATCCATAACGCTTCATGCATGCCCCTTAATATTTGCAACCAGGGGTTGCATTTTGTTATTTCATCCTCTAATCCTTTTCTAATAAATAGGAGTGTAAACCCACCTAAGTCAAATTAGCCTTCTGAGATAGTTAAACCATGTTCTACTATGTGAAGAAGCAGGAGATTTTTTGCCTTTTGTTTTGATTTGCTTTGTGTTTGTATCTCATATATGAGTTAAGTTTCCATGGGAGACTTATTAACATGTAGGGTTCAAAGGAACCGTCATGGTGTTCTGGCCCAACCACCTATTCAATGCCTGAATTCTCTTGAATGATTCCATCTCCCCCTGCCAAGTCATCTTCCCACCTTGTTTGGGCCACTTCTATTTTCCTATCCCAGAACAAACCAGTCCATCTCTACCCACTGCTGCAGAGTTTCCCACTGTGCTTGCATCAGAATGACATTCTGCCCTAAAAAATATTGCTCATCACAGGCAAAGGCACAGCCACATATGAATGTCTAGGGGAGCAAGTCCAGGAACAAGACTTTGGGTGGCTGGGGCAGTGGAAGTGAGTGTATCAAAACACCACCACTGCCTGCTGTCCCCACCACCTTCCTTGAGTGCCTCACCAGCTTTGCTCTCACCTGGCTTCCTTTAACATCATTTCATCATAGGTGTAACCACATTGCATCAAGCAGTTGCCATTAAAATTGTTGAAAAGACTTCTGGGAAAGGTGCTCAGGGGAGAGAAAGTTTCACCTGTGCCCCCTCCCCTCCCACCCAGGCCAAACATGGGATCAGTGCCACTACTTGTTCCCTGGCATTTCCTGCATTGCTCTTAGTCAAATGTGAGGATTTGGCTAAATTTCTTGCCTAATGGAACTTGATTTCCCTGGATTATCCCCTTCACACATTTAAAGCTGCTGAGACAGGCTTAACACAGATCTGCCTTTAGAAAATTACAAAATGTTCTCCCCTCTGCATTAGGGACATTTGAGCCAAGTTCTATAAAACATCACAAATGTGAACAATATGGAGAAAGAAGGCCAGTTCTCAAATCAGAGTGGTTCTTTAAAGGAGAGCGTGATATTAAATGAATCTTTTTGAAAAATAAGTAATCACATCTTCCATATATATATATATTCCATATAATCTTAATATGCAATATATAAAATATTTGTATAAATATGAATTTTTATAGTCAGGTCCTCTGTTACATTATCTGCTAATTTGGGACTTTGTTACAGAAATGTAACACATAATAAGTTTGAGCTAGTAATCAAACATTAGGGGCCTGCCTGCATTAATGAAGAGTTAAGAATGCTTTGTTGTTTGTGTATATTAGTTCATAAATGGATGCTTATAAAATGCTTGAGGGACTTAGAAACTATTTTATTATCCTGGCATTATTCCTCTAACACTATTAGTTTAGTTATCAAGAACACTTTTTCATAAATCCTGTAAAGTAAAACCATTTAACCTTTATTTTTCAGTAATAATTTCACAGCTAGTTAGTATTTGCCTTCTAGGAATGATATCAAAGTAAGTGCCAAACCAGGCCCTTGAGCTTTGCAGACCTATATTATTCCAAAACTAAATTTAAAATATTTCCCTCAAAATCCATCATGGGATTCTTAATGTTGTCCATATTGCAGATACTAATCCTGAGATATCTAAGAGTGTTGAATCTTGTCTATCAGTGGAACAAATTCAAACCATAACTGTATTTATTACACTCCTTTTTTCCACCTCAAAACTTTTCTAAAGCAAGGAAGGATATAAATGAGCAAGTAAATAATATATTGGTATTCTGCACAGTTCCTGAAAACCTTTAGTAAACTATAGGTGTGTCTAGTTCATATCACTAGCATTTG
>PVIY010060488.1:0-11608 GCA_004026745.1 Myrmecophaga tridactyla
TTCTTTCTTTGCTTTGTATATATTTTATATTATTCAATTAAAAAGTTAAGAAAATAAAAATAAATTTAAAAAATAGAAAGAATTCCATAAATATTCTGCACTGATTAAAAGAAAAAAGAAAAAATATATATAAATATTATGCACTAATTAGCATGGTAACTAAACACATCAACCAAAAACTCTTGATAACATAAAGAATATTTAGCACAATCATATATTGGGAAATATTTACCCACCTCATTGATTTTAATAGACTACTGAGATAAAAAATAAGGGTACAAACCAGGATTTGAATAAAGTACCAGCTGATCTGTAATGGTTCTAGTTTGTGTCCTTCAAAGAAAAGATATACCCTCCTTTCATATACACATACTACACATGCCAGCGTTAGTTAAATAGTAGGTCATAAAGAAACCTCATTATATTCCCAAAGTATGAATTGTAGGTATCATTCTTGCTGATCACAAAGTTACACATCTTCAAATTAATAATTAAAAGCTAAACCAAAAATAAGTCTCTGATATGAGCATAGTTCCTATTTTTTGTTCTTTCTCCTCCTACAAGTTGAGAACAAAGAATTTCAGTTAAATTTAAATTTCATTTTTTAATTTTCATTTAGTTAATGCATTACAGTATTTAACTTATTTTTCTACATTTGAGGTGAATCAATTTAAAAAATCCCAGTAAAGAAAAATTTCTTTTTTCAACTTGAAGTATCTGACATTATACATGTAAAAATGTGCTGTAAATTGTAAGAATAGTATTGAAAGAGTTTTTATCGATAATATTATTAAGAAAAAAACTAACTTTCATCAAGTATTTAATAAATTTTCAGGTTTTGAGCTAAGAGCTTAATATATGTTATCCTGTTTAATTCTCAAAACCACCCTCAAAGTTAAATACCATTACTTATCACTGTGAACAACATGATACTTTGGAGATGAGGTTGTAGAAAATTAATGGTCAGTTTATTTAGCTTTTATTTGTATCCTCGGTACTTCAAGATCAACTGAATGTGAAAACTATTGAAAGACAGTGATTGTCTGATCTAGACAAATCCCTACAGATGCCACAATACGACCATTAACTGTCAAGCCACAGGATTAAACAGATCAAAAACCCATTAATAAGACATTATTAACCCAAGCTTTCATGGAATGTTTCTGGTAAAGAAAAACGGAAATCCACTTGGAATTTAGTACATTGTGATAAGTGTTTGCTTAGTTACATAGATTCAAATATCAAAACACAAAATACAAGAAAGCAGAGGATGTGTAAAGTATTCCCAGCCAACTGCTGCTTGATTGCTGACAGTAGGAGGAAAAGAACTCCTAGTGAAACAACTTGTTCAACAAAATAGTTCTTGATTCTGTGAGGGGCAAGAATAACAATCTTTTCCTATTGTGATGTAATTGAGCCAAGAAAGAGGTGTTTGCAGAAATTTTCTTTTCAGGGTCAACCTAATGAATTTCGCAATCTTAAAAGTGAGAAGAAAAGTAAATTACTAAATTTAACAAGAGTCTGCACAATCTATGTTGATATAAAATTTGGAAATCTTGTTATATTTTGCTATTTCATCTACTTATTACCATTATCTTAATTTTGGAGGATGCTGTCATATTCTATTTTCATCCAATAAATCACAATGAAATGATTAAATATCTTATACGTAGCAATTAACAAAGGACTTTGAACTTTTCCAAAATCATTCAGAAACTGCCAGTATAATGATAAGACACACTTAACTGCTTTTAAATAGCAAAATTCTCTGAAAGAAAAAAAGAGAGGGAGAGCGAGAAAAGATGTCTGTTTTAAATTAAAATGATAACTGGATTTCTGAGGGCATGTGAACACGAATTTTAAAAGGCCTTGACTTCTTTATCAGGTGATATTATTGGAACCACTGACCTGTATTAAAAAGGAAAGGAAGAAAAATAACACATTTGCTTGCCTTGAAATTAAGAAGTTAGTTTGATAGTCTAGGCAGGCTGTATTCATGTATTTTAGTCTGCTAAATAGCAAGATAAGTCTAAGACAGTAAGGTATTTGATAATCACAACTCCTTCAATTACCACATATACATAAAGGTATCACCTTAGACAAATATTTCTAATCGTGGCAGTATAGGTGATGAGAAGGTTGTGCTCATTTCCCAGTGCATTCTTGAAAGCCAGGTGGCGGCTTTGGAGTGTTTTCTTCCAAATTCCAGGAAGTTGAGCTTCTACAAAAAAGCTTATTGGAAATTTGATTTGGAATGCATTGAATCTATTTATCAACTTAGAGGAAATCTATCTCAACAATATTTAGTCTTCCAATCCAAGAAAAAGTGTATCTCTTCATTTATTTGGGTCTCCTTTTATTTCTCTCAGCAATGTTTTATAGTTTCAATGGAGAAATCTTACATGTCTTTCATTGTACATGTGTCTAAATATTTTATATTTTAATGCTATTATAAAAGGATTTTCCCATATTTTATTTTCCAATTGTCTGCTCTTAATATAGAGAAATTCATTTGATATTTACCTTTCATCTGGAAAGTTACTGCATTATCTTTTTTTTACATATTCCTTATACATAAACAATCATGTTATCTGTGAACAAAAAGACAGCTTTTCTTCTTCCTTTCTAGTCCTTACACCTCTACTTCTTTTACTGACCTCATTGTACTGTCTAGGACATCCAGTGCAAATTGAGTGGAAATGAAGAGAGTAGATATCTTTGTATCATTCTTGATCTTGGGAGAAAGCATTCAATATTTCACCATTAGGTGTGATACTGGACATTTTGTTGAGTTGTGTTGTATTACAAATGCCCTTTATCAGATTAAGGAAACCCGTTTTTATTCTTAGTTCAAGAGTTTTCATCATAAATTGTTACTGAATTTTGAAACAAATTATCTTTCACATCTGTTAAAGATCATCATATGACATTTCTCCATTATTCTGTTAGTGTTGTGAATTACTTCGATTTTTAAATGGTAACTAAGCCTTGCATTTTGGTATAAAGCTCATTTGGTCCTGTTATATTGTCCTTTTTATAGATTTCTGTATTTAATGCTAATATTTTGGCAAGGTTTTTTCCATCTATGTTTGTAAAGCATATAATTGTGTGATTTTCATTTCTTGTAATATCTTTGTCACATTTTGTTATTAGAGTTATGCTGGCCTTAAATAAATACAAAAGTGTTTCTAAAAGAATTTGTGTAAGAATAATATTATTGCTTCCTTGAATTGTGATGAATTTAACACTAAAACTATCTGGGTCTGAGGTATTCTTTTGAGAACTTTTTAAAACAAATTCAATTTCTTTATATAAGAGTATACAGATTTTCCATGTCTTCTTGTGTAAATGTGGATAATTTTATGTTTAACGGTATCTATAAATTTCATCTAAGTTGTTGAAAAGTTGGGCATAATATTTTCTTATCATTTTTTAAAGTTTTTTTATTGCGAAACATAACATATATACAAAAAAGCAATAATTTTCAAGTACATTTTAATAATTAGTTATAGAATTACTTGTTATGGGTATGGGTTATAGTTCCATGATTTTTTTGTTTTTTCTCCTAGCTACTCCAAGACACTGGAGACCAACAGAAATATCAATATAATGATTAGCAGTCATACTCATTTGTTAAATCCTATATTCTCTGTTATATTCCTCCTCCTCTTTAAATAACACATATACATAAAAGCAATAAATTTCAAAGTACATCACAATAATCAGTTGTAGAACAGATTTCAGAGTTTGGTATGGGTTACAATTCCATAGTTTTAGATTATTATTTCTAGTTGCTCAAAGGTACTGGAGGTTAAAAGAAATATCAGTAAAATGATTCAGAACTCACACTCATTTGTTAAACCCAACCTTCTCTGTATAACTCCATAATCATCTTTGATCTTTATTCCACTCTTTAGGGACATTTCAGCTATGCCCATTCTAACTATTTCATGTTGGAAGGGGCTGTCAATAATATGGGATAGGGGGATGGAACTAGTTGATGTTCTGGAGGGTTGACCCCTCTGCATTTCAGGACTTATCTGGTCCAGGAACCCATCTGGAGGTTGTAAGTTTTGGAGAGTTACCCTAGTGCATGGAACTTTTGTAGAATCTTAAATAATGCTCGAGGCATTCTTTCGGATTGGCAAGAATGGTTTGGGTTGGTGTCATGGTCAGGTTCATGTGTCAACTTGGACAGGTGGTAGTGCCCGGTGTCTGGTTGGGCAAGCACTGGTCTATCTGTTGCTATGAGAACATTTCATGGACTTAAATCATGACCATGTTGTCAGCATCCACAACTGATTGCATTTGCAATCAGCTAAGGGGAGTGTCTTCTGCAATGAGTGACACTTTATCTAATCACTGGAAGGCTTTTAAGGAGCACTCAGAA
The DNA here is from genome assembly GCA_004026745.1 of Myrmecophaga tridactyla. Classification (NCBI taxonomy): domain Eukaryota; kingdom Metazoa; phylum Chordata; class Mammalia; order Pilosa; family Myrmecophagidae; genus Myrmecophaga; species Myrmecophaga tridactyla. The sequence goes on from PVIY010060488.1 coordinate 4,391, forward strand.
GAGACAATCATGCTTCCTGCTTCAGCCAGCCACCCTCTCCTGAGAGTTTGTTGAGGCCCTTCATCGAACCTGCCAGCTTGTGGCCTGCCCAACAGACCTTGGACTCTACATCCCCATGGTTACATGAGACATTTTTACAAATTTTATATTTACAGATAACTCCTGCTGATTCTGTTTCTCTGGACAACTCTAGCTAATACAGTTGGTGTTTGGCAAGTCATATTAGGTAGGAATGTCTAACTGAAGCATGCGTGAGAGAGACCTCCAGTGTAGCCTCTTGACTCTATTTGAACTCTTTCAGCCACCGATACACTTCTTTCCCCCCTTTCGGTGAGGATGGCATTATTGATCCTACAGTGCCAGAGCCAGGCTCATCCCTGGGTGTCCTCTCCCATGCCGCCAGGGAGACTCATACCTCACGTGGTGGTGGGGGAGGTGGCAATGGTTTTACTTGCAGAGTTGGGCTTAAAGAGAGAAAGGTCACATCTGAGAAACAAAAGAGGTCCTCTGGAGGCGACTCTTTGGCATACCTATAGGTAGGCTAAGCTTCTCTGCTACATACATAACCTTCACAAGGACAAGCGTCAAAATCAAGGGCTTGACCTATTGATTTGGGTGTCCCTAATGTTTGGCACAGTATTCACGGTTTCTCTGGTGGTAAAGTTCCATAATTTTTCTCCTATCCCTCAAGGGATTTTCCAATACTTTTTGATTATCTACTTAATAGACTCTAGGATGTATCTAGGCACTACAGTAAGCTATACAGAATTAAAGGCCCTCATCTTATTCTGGGGACAGGTGTTAGGAATGTTTAAAGGTTCTATCCAGACAGGTTGAGTTAGATAATGTGCTACAGAAAACCTAGGTTCTGGATATAATAAAACTTTCTTCCTTTGGTCTCAAAGAGTAGGTGCAGTTCTAAACACATGCCATGTCTTCCTTACCTTCTGTATTCTGAATTACCTTACTCCCAACCCAATCAGCTTCATTGTTATCTCTAAATACCATGTTACATATATCTAAAACAGACCCTCAAAATCCAGAAATAACAATTACTACTCCAGACTAAATGTGACTGCTATAAGAGCTTACAATCTAGGCCCCAATTTTCTTATAAGTATTTTCTAAATGAGATTATGCAATATTTGTTATTTTGCCTCACCAAATATCCCACAGGTTCATTCACATCATAGTATGTCTCACAATTTTGTTTCTTTTTGTTGCAGCACTATGTTCGATCATATGTTTACACCATCGTTCACCAATCGACTTCTCAGTCAGTGCATCTTTCAGCCACCTCAATCTATTGGGCCCCATGTTTAATGTCCAAAATCAACAGTTCATCAACACTCTCAATTTTAGATAATTTCACTGTTCCCAAGAGAAAGATAGCCAATAAACATACCCTCACCAAATAGAAAATCCAAACCTCACCTAACTCTTGCCCCTTCCCCCATTATGTACCACTGGTATTGCTGCAGTACTGTTGATGTTTTCCTGTCAAACATAGCCTAGAGCATGCAATATCATTTTCTCCCTATACCCCAAAATTACACACTCTTTGTACAAGAATCATACTTTTGGAGTAGTTCATGCAAGAACTTATTTATATTTGTAGTGTTGATTGGTGGGACACATGAATGTATACAACCCCTTTCAATCATGTTCACCTGCAATACCATATCATTACTTACAGACCCACCAGTAAACTGCCTTCACTCCTGTCTATTCCTTTACAATTAACTTCAACCTCATTAGCAAACTGTTCACCCTTCTCAAGCTTCAGTGTATCTCTAGGTCCCCTATATTCTGTATTATAAACCTCTGATTTTACCTTTACCATTGTCATAAAAGTGGAATTATAAAGTATCTGTCCTTTTGTGTCTGGCTTATTTCACTCAGCATTATGTCCTCAAGGCTTATTCATCTTGTCACATGGTTCAGGACATCATTTCGTCTTATTGCTGCATAATATTCCATCATATGCATATACCACATTTTGTTAATCCATTCATCTGTTGATGGGCACTTCAACTGTTTCCATCTTTTAGAGATTGTGAATAGTGCTGCTATGAACATCAGTGCACAAATCTGTTTCTGTCATTGCTTTCAGATCTTCTGAGTATATACTGAGTAGTGGTATTGCCAGGTCATAGGGCAAATTGAAATTCAGCTTTCTGAGGAACCGCCAGATTAGCTTCCATAGCAGCTGTACCATTATACATTCCCACCAGCAATGCATAAGTGTCCCAATTTCTTCACATCTTCTCCAACATTTGTAGTTTCCTGTTTGTTTATTAGCAGCCATTCTTAGAGGTGTGAAGTGATATCTCATTGTAGTCTTGATCTACATTTCCCTTACAGCTAATGAGAATAAGCATCTCTTAATGTGCTTTTTAGCTGTCTGTATTTGCTGTTCAGTAAAATGTTTATTCATATCTTTAGCCCTCCTTATAATTAGGCCGCTAGTTCTATTGTTGAGTTGTATGATTTCTTTATGTATACAGCATATCAAACCTTTATCTGATATGTGATTTCCAAATATTTTCTCCCATTAAGTTGACTGCCTCTTCACCTTTTTGACAAAGTCTTTTGAGGCACAAAAGCATTTGATTTTGAGGTCCCATTTATCTATTTTTTCTTCTGTTGCTTGTGCTTTGGGTATAAGGTTTAGGAAGCTACCTCCTATTACTAGGTCTTGAAGATGTTTCCTGACATTTTCTTCTAAGAGCTTCATGGTACTGGTTCTTATGTTTAGGTGTCGGATACAATTTGAGTTAATTTTGTATAGGATGTTAGGTAAGGGTCCTCTTTCATTCTTCTGGCTATTGATATCCAGTTCTCATGTGCCCGTTTATTGAAAAGACAATTTTGTCCCAGTTCAGTGGATTTGGGGGCCTTGTCAAAGATGAGTTGACCACAGATTTGGTGGTCTATTTCTGTGCTCTTGATTAGATTCCATTCTACCTTTGTGCCAGTAGCATGCTGTTTTGACCACTGTGGCTTTATAGTAAGTTTTAAAATTGGGTATTGTTCATCTTCCCACTTCATTCTTTGGCTTTTAGCTTTTAAATTTTTTAGCATTTAGCTTTTCGGATCTCTTTCCGTTCCAGATGAATTTGGTAACTAGCTTTTCCAAGTTTTCAGAGTAGGTTGATGGAAATTTGATTGATACTGTGTTGAATCTGTAGATCAATTTGGGTAGAATTAACATCTTAACTATATTTAACCTTCTTACCCATGAGCATGGAATGTCTTTCTACCTATTTAGATTTTCTTTGATTTTTTTTTTTAACAATGTTATATAGTTCTCTGTGTACAAGTCCTTTACATCCCTAGTTAAGTTCATTCCTAGATAATTGATTCTTTTAGTCACTATTTTGAATGGAATTTTTTCCTTAATTGACTCCTCAGTTAGGTCATTGCTTGCATATAGAAATGTTATTGATTTTTGCACATTAATTTTTTTGACTTTTTTAATTAATTAAAAAAATTAACAACAAACAAAACATTAAAATATCATTCCATTCTACATATACAATCAGTAATTCTTAATATCATCACATAGTTGCATATTCATCATTTCTTAGAACATTTGCATTGATTTAGAAAAAGAAATAAAAAGACAACAGAAAAAGAAATAAAATGATAACAGAGAAAAAAAAGTTTATACATACCATACCCCTTACCCCTCACTTTCATTTACCACTAGCATTTCAAACTAAATTTATTTTAACATTTGTTCCCCCATTATTTATTTTTGTTCTATATGTTCTACTCTTCTGTTGATATAGTAGATAAAAGGAGCATCAGACACAAGGTTTTCACATTCACAGAGTCTCATTGTGAAAGCTATATCATTGTTCAATCATCATCAAGAGATTTTTGAACATTAATTTTATAACCTGTCATCTTGAATTTATTTATTAGCTCAAGAAACTTTGTTGTAGAGTTCTTAGGAATTTCCAAGTATGGTATCACGTCATAATGAAGGTTTTACTTCCTCCTTTCCAATTTGGATGCCCTTTATTTCTTTTTCTTGACCAATTGCTCTAGCTAGAACTTCTTCTACAATGCTGAATAATAGTGGTGACAGTGGACATCCTTGTTTGACTCACTCCTCAGTTAGGTCATTGCTTGTATATAGAAACATTACTGATTTTTACACATTAATTTTATAACCTGCCACCTTGCTGAATTTATTAGCGTAAGTAACTTTTTTGTAGATTTCTCAGGATTTTCCAAGTATAGTACCCTGTTATCTGCAAATAATGAACATTTTACTTCTTCCTTTCCAATTTAGATGCCTTTTATTTCTTTTTCCTGCCTGATTGCTCTCACTAAGAACTTATAGTACAATATTGAATAACAGTGGTGACACAGGGCATTCTTGTCTTGTTCCTGATCTTAGGGGGAAAGATTTCAGCCCCTCACCATTGAGTATGATGCTGGCTATGGGTTTTTCATATATACCTTTTATCATGTTGAGAAAGTTACCTTTGATTCCTACCTTTTGAAGTGTATTTATCAGAAAAGGATGCTGAATTTTGTCGAATGCTTTTTCAGTATGATCAAGATGATCATATAGTTTTTACCTTTTGATTCATTAATGTGCTGTATTACATTAACTGATTTTCTTGTGTTGAACCATCCTTGCATTCCTCGTATAAACCCCACTTTGGTCATTTTGTGTAATTTTTTTAATGTGCTGTTGGTTTCGATTTGCTAATACTTAGTTGAGAAATTTTTCATCTATGTTCATTAAGGAGATTGGTCTGTAATTTTCCTTTCTTGTAGCATCTTTGCCTGGTTTGGCAAAGTGATTTTAGTTTCATAAAATGAGCTAGGTAGTGTTCCATTTCCTCAGGTTTTTGGAAAAATTTGAGCAGGATAGGTGTTCTTTTTGGAATGTTTGATAAAATTCCCCTGTGAAGCCATCTGGCCCTGGGCTTTCTTCTGTAGGAAGATTTTTGATAATATGTGAGTCTCCTTACTTGTGATTGATTTGTTGAAATCTTCTATTTCTTCTTGAGTCAGTGTAGCTTGTTTGTGTGTTTTCAGGATTTTGTCCATTTCATCTAAATTGTCTAGTTTGTTGGTCTATAGTTGTTCATAGTATCTTCTTGTGTTTTTTTTTTATTATTATTATTTCTTCAGGGACTGTGGTAACAAACCTCCTCTCATTTCTGATTTTGTTTATTTGCAATCTCTCTCTTTTTCTTTATCAGCCTTGCTAGTGGTCCATCTATTTTATTGATTTTCTTGGCGAACAAACTTTTGGCTTTATTGATTGTTTCTATTGTTCTTTTTGTTCTCTTTTTCATTTAACTCTGCTTTAATCTTTGTTACTTCTCTTCTATTTGCTTTGGGGTTAGGCTGCTGTTCTTTCTCAAGTTTCTCCAGATGAGCAGTTAAGTCCTCAATTTTTGCTTTCTTCCTATTTAATATAGGAATGCCTATTTAATATAGGCATTTAGGTCAATAAATTTACTCTCAGCACAACCTTTGTCACATCCCATAAATTCTGATATGTTTATTCTCATTTTCATTCAACTCCAGATAACTACTGATTTCTCTAGCAATTTCTTCTTTGTCCCATTCATTGTTTAAGAGTGTGTTATTTAATCTCCATATATTTATGAAAATTCTTGTTCTTTGGTGGTTATTTCCAACTTCATTCCATTGTGAAGTGTTTTGAATAATTTCAATGTTTTTACATTTATTTAGACCTGTTTTGCACCCCAGCTTATGACCTATCCTGGAGAATGTTCCATGAGCACTAGAGAAGAATGCATATCCTGGTGTTAGGGGGCATAATGACCTGTCTATGTCTGTTAGGTCTAATTCATCCATCAAATTGTTTAAGTTCTCTATTTCCTTGTTGATCCTCTGTCTGGTTGTTCTGTCAATAGAGGAGAGTGGTATATTGAAGTCTCCTGCTATTATAGTTGAAACGTCTATTGCTCCCTTCAGTTTTGCCAATGTCTGTCTAATATACTATGGATCTCCTTTATTGGGAGAATAGACATTTATGATTGTTATTTCTTCTTGGTTAATTGTCCCTTTCATTAATATGTAGTGGCCATCTTTGTCTCTTATGATGCTTTACATTTAAAGTCTATTTTGCCTGATATTTTGTTTGATATTAGTATAGCTACTCCTGCTCTCTTTTGGTTACAGCTTGAGTGGAACATCTTTTTCCATTCTTTCAATTTCAATCTATTTATGTCCTTGTGTCTAAGATGATAGACACATCATCTTGTGTCTAAGAGAGATGAGTCTCTTTGAAGCAGCATATAGCTGAATTATATTTCTTAATCCATTCTACCAACCTGAATCTTTTAATTGGTAAGTTTAGTGCATTAACAAAGTTATTACTGCAAAGGTATTTTTTGAATCCACCATCTTATCCTTTGGTTTTTATTTGTCAGATCTATATGTTCTTTTCCTTCTTTCTCTTTTTATCTTTTTGGTTACCTTTACTGGTACTCTTCAATTCTGTGCCCTCCTCCAGACCTCCCTCTCCTGTCTATTTTTTTTCAGTCAGTAGAACTACCTTTAGTATTTTTTGTAGAGCTGATATCTTGTTGACATTCTCTGTTAGCCTTTGTTTGTCTGTGAAAATTTTAACCTCTCCCTCAATTTTGAAGAACAATTTGGTTGGGTACAGCATTCTTGGATGGAAGTTTTTCTCTTTCAGGATCTTAAATATATCATACCACTTCCTTCTCACCTCCATACTGCTAGTTGAGTAGTCTGAACTCAGTCTTATGTGGTTACCTTTGTATGTAGTAGATTGTTTTCCTCTTGCAGCTTTCAGGATTTTCTGCTTCTCATCAACATCTGACAGACTGATTAGTATGTGTCTTTGGGAAGGCCCATTTGGATTTTTTCTATTTGGAGTTTGTTAGATATCTTTGATTTGCATATTTATGTCTTTTAGAAAGGTTTGGGAATTTTCCCCCATTATATCCTCCACCAATCTTCCTAGCCCTTTATTATTCTCTTCTCCTTCTGGGACACCAATGATTCTTATATTTGTGCACTTTGTTTTGTCCATCATTTCCTTGAGATACAATTCAGATTTTTCCATCTTTTTTGTCATTTGCTCTTTGCATGTTTTGTCATTTGCTCATTTGCTCTTTTGCATGTTCAAAATCAGTTGTCCTGTCCTCTAATTCACTTATTTTTCTTCTGCCTCTTCAAATCTACTGTTGT
>PVIY010060489.1:0-11609 GCA_004026745.1 Myrmecophaga tridactyla
ATCAATAAATGGTACCTGGAGAACTGGATATCCACATGCAAATGAAAGAGGATCCATATCTCACACCCTATACAAAAATTAATTCAAAATGGATCAAAGACCTAAACATTAGACCTAAGACCATAAAACTCTTAGAAGAAAATGTAGGGAAATATCTTATAAATCTTATAATAGGAGGTGGTTTCCTAGATCTTACACCCAAAGCATGAGCATTGAAGAAAGAAATAGATGAATGGGAACTCCTCAAAATTAAACACTTTTGTGCATCAAATAACTTTGTCAAGAAAGTAAAAAGATAGCTTATACAATGGGAGATACTATTTGAAATGGTATATCATATAAGGATATTCTAATATCCAGAATATATAAAGAGATTGTTCAACTCAGCAACAAAAAGACAAACAAGCCAATAACGAAATGGGCAAAAGACATGAACAGACACTTTTCAGAAGAGGAAATACAAATAGCAAAAGGCACATGAAAAGATGCTTAACTTCCCTGGCTATTAGGGAAATGCAAATCAAAACCACAATGAGATATCATCTCACACCCACCAGAATGGCCATTATCAATAAAACAGAAAATGCAAGTGCTGGAGAGAATGTGGAGAAAGAGACACACTTATCCACTGTTGGTGGGAATGTAAAATGGTACAACCACGGTGGACAGCAGTTTGGCATTTCCTCAGGAAACTAAGTATAGAATTACCATAAGATACCATTGCTAGGTACCTTATTCAGAGGACATAAGGGCAAGAACACAAAGGGACATTTGCACACCAATGTTTTTAGCAGCATTATTTACAATTGCCAAGAGATGGAAACAGCCCAAATGTCCATCAACAGATGAGTGGCTAAACAAGCCGTGGTATATACATATGATGGAATACTATGCAGCTGTAAGATGAATAAAATCATAAAGCACATAACAACTTGGGTGGACCTTGAGGACATTATGCTGAGTGAGAGTAGCCAGAAGCAAAAGGACAAATACTATATGGTCTCACTGATATCAACTAACATTAATGAATGAACTTGGAGAATATCAGTTAAGAAAAGAGGCCATCGGGCGGCTGCCGTGGCTCAGCAGGCAGAGCTCTGACCTGCCGTGCTGGAGGTCTGGAGTTCGATCCCTGGTGCCTCCTGCCCATATGCAAATTAAAAAAAAAAAAAAGAAAAAGAAAAGAGGCCATCAAGAGATAGAAATAGGGTAGATTTTGGGTAACTGGAGCTGAAAAGATACAGATTGTGCAGCAGAACACTGAATGAGGCTGAATGTGAGAATGATAGAGGGAGGAGGCCTGGGGGCACAAATGAAATCAGAAGGAAAGATAGATGGTAAAGACTGAAATGGTATAATTTAGGAATGCCTAGAGTGTACAATGATTGGGACTAAATGTACAAATTTAAAAAAATTTTGCGTGAGGAAGAACAAAGCGATGTCAATATTACAGGGTGTTGAAAATAGATGGTAATTCATATTTTAAAACCTTAACTTATGTTTGAGACTAAAGAAAAATGTGTATTTGTAACAAAATTTGTATTTTGATTAGTACATTTCCTAATATAATTTATATGGACAATTTAATTTAGCACCATAAGTACATGGAACCTTGAATAAGATAAAATCTTGCAGTTTGTCCAGAGTGATGCCCCCATAAATCCTAGAATGATTTGAACAGTGAATAAAAATGTATTTGCAAAGTCCCCTAGGGGCAATGGCAAGAAAGGGGGAAAGTTCAACTCCCCCACCTGGAGTATCCCTGATATTCTCACAAACAGTGGGAACAACCAAATCAATAGGCCAAGCCCTCAATCTTGGGGATTGTTAATGTGAAACATCCTCATAAAGACTAAGCCTACTTAAAATTAGGCCTAAGAGTGACCCCAGAGTACATCTTTTGTTACTCAGATGTGGCCTCTCTCTCTCTCTCAGCCAAGATGGCAAGAAAACTCACTGTCCTCCTCCTTTCCATGTGGGACATGACTCCCAGGGGTGTAAACCTCCCTGACAACGTGGAACAGAAATCCTAGAATGAGCTGGAACTCAGCATCAAGGAATTGAGAAAACGTTGTTGACAGAAAGAGGGAAGAAAGAAATAAGACAAAATAAAGTGTCAGTGGCTGAGAGATATCAAACAGAGTTAAGAGGTTATCCTGGACATTTTTCTTATGCCTTTATAGATATCCCCTTTTTAGTTTAAGGTGTATTAGAGACACTAGACGGAAGTGCCTGAAACTCTAGAGCTATTTTCCAGTAGCCATGTTTCTTGAAGTTGAATATATAATGATATAGCTTTTGTAATGTGACTATGTGATTGTGAAAACTTTGTGTCTGATGCTCCTTTTATCTATGACATTGACAGCTGAATAAAAAATATGGATTAAAAATAAATGATAGTGGGGACAAATGTTAAAATAAATTGAGTAGATTGAGATACTAATGAACAATGAAAGGGAGTGATAAGGGGTTGAGCTGATTTGAGAGGATGTATGTACCTTAGAAAAGCCATGTTTTAATCTTAATCCCATTTTGTAAAGGCAGCAGTTTCTTCTAATCCCTATTCAGTACTGTATGTTTGGAACTGTAATTAGATCATCTTCCTGGAGATGTGATTTGATCAAGAGTGGCTGTTAAACTGGATTAGGTGGGGACGTGTCTCCACCCATTTGGATGGATCTTGATTAGTTTACTGGAATCCTATAAAGGAGGAAACATTTTGGAGAAAGTGGGAGATTCTGAGAGAGCAGAGAATGACATAGCCACAAAAAGCAGAGAGCCTACCAGCCAGTGACCTTCGGAGATAAAGAAGAAAACACCTCCCAGGGAGCTTTATGAAGCAGGAAGCCAGGAGAGAAAGCTAGCAGATGACACCGTGTTTGCCACATGCTTTCCAGATGAGCAAGAAACCTGACTGTATTCACCATGTGCCTTCTCACTTGAGAGAGAAACCCTGAACTTCATCAGCCTTCTTGAACCAAGATATCTTTCCCTGGATGCCTTTGATTGGACATTTCTATAGATTTGTTTTAATTGGGACATTTTCTCAGCCTTAGAACTGTAAACTAGCAACTCATTAAATTCCCCTTTTTAAAAGCCATTCCATTCTGGTATATTGCATTTCAGCAGCTAGCAAACTAGAACAGAGTTATAGAAAAAAATAAGGGGAACAAAGGATAAAATCTATTGAGTAGATGGAAATACTAGTGCTCAAAGAGAAGGAGAGGTAAGGCGTATGGTTATGTGTGAGGTTTTTCTTTATATTTTTTTCTCTTTTTCTGGAGTGATGCAAATATTCTAAAAAATGATCATGGTGATGAATATACTACCATATGATGATATTGTGTACACCATACATAGAATGCTTGTATGTTAAGAATGTTCATGTTTTTATGCTGTTTTGGTTTGATAATACAAAATAAATTAAATTTTAAAAAATCTTCAAAGACAAACAAAGACTGAGAGAACTGGTCAACAAGAGACCTGTGCCACAGGAAATACAAAAGGGAGTCCTGTCACCTGAAGAAAAAAAAACATGAGAAGGAGGTCTGGAGGAGGGCAGATAATTGGAGAATACCAATAAGGTCACTTAAAGGATAAAAAGAGAGAGAGGGAAAAGAATATATAGATATGACAAATAAAAAACAAAAGATAAGATGGCAGATTTATGAACTGCTTTTTCGGTAATAACCATGAATGCTAAGGGACTAAACTCACCAATTAAAAGATATAGATTGGCAAAATGGATTAAAATATAATCAATCTATATGCTGTTTACAAGAGATGCATCTTATACAAAAGGACACAAAGATTGAAAGGCAGGAATGGTAAAAGATGTTCCATACAAGCTATTACCAAAGGAAAACAGGAGTGGCTGTAGTAAAATTAGACAAAATAGACTTTAAATGTAAAGACATCATGAAATACACTACAAAGACACTACATATTAATATAAGGGACAATTCACTAAGAAATAACAATCATAAATGTTTATGCTTCCAATCAAGGAGCTTCAAAATGCATGAGGCAAACATTGGCAAAACTGAAGGGAGTGATAGATATTTCAACAATAGAAGTGGGGCACTTCAAAACACCACTTTCCACTATAGATAGAACATCCAGGCAGAGGATCAACAAGGAAATAAAGAACACAACAATGCAATAAATGAACTAGACCTGTTAGATATATATAGATCATTATACCTTAAAACACCAGGGTGTATATTCTTCTCTAGTGCTCATGGATCATTCTCTAGGATAGATCATGCACTGAGACCCAAAAAAGGTCTTTATAAATTTATTAAGATGGAAAATATCCAAGCACTTACTCCGACCATACAAAATAAAGCTGGAAATTAATAAACACCAAAGAAACAAAACACTCACAAATATATGGAGATTAAGTAACATGCTCTAAAATAAATAGTGGGTCAAAGAGGAAATTGCTAAAGAAATCAGTAAATATCTGGAGATGAGAATACAACATATCAGAACTTATGGGATGCAGCAAAGTCAGTGCTGAGAGTGATTTTTTTTTCCCTAAATGCATACACTAACAAACAAGAATCAGTGAAAATCGAAGACTTAACTGCTTACCTGGAATAGAGAAAGAACAGCAGACTAACCTCAAAGCAAACAAAAAAGAAGTAATAAGAGTAAAGCAGATATAAATGAACTGGGTAGTAACAACAGCAACAACAAGAGAACAATAAACTCAACAAAACCAAAAGTTGGTTCTTTGAGAAAATCACTAAGATTGATGGACCCCTATCTAAGTTGACAAAGAAAAAAAAACAGAGGACCCAAATAAGCAAAATTGAAATGAAAGGGTGGTTATCACCATGAATCCTGAAGAAAATTTTAAAAATCATAAAAGAATACTATGAACAACTATACACCAACAAACTAGACAACTTAAATGAAATAGACAAATTTCTAGAAACACTAACTATCTATGCTAACTTGAGAAGAAATAGAAGATCTCAACAAATGAATTGCAGGTAAAGAGATTTAATCATTCCTCAAAAAAACTTCCTATTGAAGAAAAGCTCAGGGCCAGATAGCTTCACAGGGGAATTTTATCAAACATTCCAAAAAGAACTACTATCAATCCTGCTCAAACTCTCCCAAATTTTTCAGGAAAAAAAGAATGCTACCTAATTCATTTTATGAAGGTAGCATCACTATAGTGCCAAAACTAGATGAAGATGTGGTAAGAAAGGAAAACTACAGTCTTATCTTCCTAATGAGTATAGACAGAAAAATTTTCAACCAAATACTATCAAATCGAATCTAATGACATATTAAAAGAAATATACATCATGACCAAGTGGGCTTTATCCTAGTAATGCAAGTCTGGTTCAACATAAGAAACTCAATCAACATAATATGCATGTTAACAAATTGAAATAGGAAAAGCACATGATCATATCAACTGATGCTGAAAAAAACAGGTGACAAAATCCAGCATTCCTTCTTTTAAAATTTTTTTGGTAACTTTTTTATTGTGTAGTATAACATATATACAAAGCAAAGAAATAAAAAAGCAATAGTTTTCAAAGCACTCTTTAACAAGTGATTAAAGGACAGATCCAAAAGTTTCTCGTGGGCTACCATTGATTCTCTCATCTTTTTCCTTCTAGCTGCTCCAGAATATAGGAGGCTAGAGGGCTTAAATATATTTTTATGATCACAATCGACTTCTTTCCTTCTTTTTTGTGAAAAATAACATATATACAAAAAAGCTATAAACTTCAAGGTACAGCACCACAATTAGTTGTAGAACATATTTCAGAGTTTGATGCAGGTTACAATTTCACAATTTCAAGTTTTTACTTCCAGCTGCTCTATAATACTGGACACTAAAAGAGATACCAATTTAATGATTCAGCATTCATATTCATTTATTAAATCCTATCTTTTCTGTATAACTCCACCATCACCTTTGATCTTTCTATACCTCTCTTTAGGGGTGTTTGAGCTATGGCAATTCTAAATTTTTGACATTGGAAGGGTCTGCCACTAATATAGGGTAGAGATATGGAACTTTCTGATATTCTGGAGAGGCTGGGCTAGGTTTCATGACTTATCTGGTCCAGGGACCAACTGGAGGATGTAGGTTTCTGGAAAGTTGCTCTAGTGCATGGAACCCTTGTGGAATCTTATATATTGCCCTAGGTCTTCTTTAGTATTGGCTAGAATGGTCCTGGTTAGGGGTTGACAGGTTATGATAAGTAGCAAGGTCTAACTGAAGCTTGCATAAGAGCAACCTCCAGAGTAGCCTCTCAACTCTATTTGAACTCTCTCTGCCACTGATATTTTATTAATTACACTTCTTTCCCCCCTTTTGGTCATGATGGAATTGTTGATTCCATGGTACCAGTTCTGAATTCATCCCTGGATGTCTTGTCCCATGTAGGGGGGAGGGCAATGATTTCACTTTCAGAGTTGGGCTTAGAGAGAGTGAGGCCACTTCTGAACAACAAAAGAGGTCCTCCAGAAGTAACTCTTCGGCATGCCTATATGCAGCCTAAGCTTCTACGTTACCTTCATAAACTTCACAAGAGTAAGCCTCATGATTGAGGGCATGGCCTATTGAGTTGGGTGTCCCTAAAATGTGGCACAATATCAGAGGATTCCCTGATGGTAAGGTTAAATAGTTTCATATTCTTCCTCCCCTCCCTCAGGGGACTTTGCCAATACTTTTTGATTATATGCTTAATATACTCTAGGATGTTTCCAGGCATTACAATAATCTATACAGGCTTAAAGGATCGCTTTCTTATTCTGTGCTCCCTGTATTTCAATTGCTCAAATGAGTATACGGATAGATTGGGTTAGATTATGCACTACGGAAAATTTCAGTTCCAGGTCAAATAAATATTTCTTCCATTGGTCTCAAAGAGTATGTGTGGTTCTAAAATATAGACACTGTCTTCCTTACCCCTATCTTCTGAATTATGTTGACTCCAATCTGTTCAGCTTCATTCTTATCTCTAAATATCAGGTTATATATATAAAGCAGCCTCTCAAAATCCAGAAATAATCATCACCACTCCAGACTTAATGTCTCTGCTCTAAAAGCAACAATCTAGACCCCTGTTTTCTTTTAAGCATTCTCTAAAGGTGACCATTCCATTGTTATTCATTTGTTTCTGGCTTATTTTGTCTCACCAAATGTCCCCATGTTCATTCACAATGTTGTATGCCTCACGACTTTATTCCTTTTTGTCGTAGCATAACCTTCATTCATAAGTGCACACCATCGTTCATCAATCTACTTTTCCATCAGTGCATCCTCCAGCCACCTGCATTCATCAGATACCACATTTTGTTGATTCACTCATCTGTTGATGGGCATTTGGTTTGTTTCCATCTTTTGGTGATGGTGAATAATGCTGCTATGAACATCGGTGTGCAAATGTCTGTTTGTGTTGTTGCTGTCAGCTCTTCTGGGTATATACCAAATAGTGCTATTGCTGGGTCATAGGGCAACTTGATATTTAGTTTCCTAAGGAACCATCCAACAGTCTTCCATAGAGGATGCACCATTATACATTCCCACCAGAAGTGCATAAGTGTCCCAGTTTCTCCACATCCTCTCCAACATTTATAGTTTCCTGTTTGTTTAACAGCAGCCATTCTTATAGGTGTGAGGTGATATCTCATTGTAGTCTTGATCTGCATTTCCCTTATAGCCAATGAAAATGAGCATCTCTTCATGTGCTTTTTGTTGGGGTAGGGTGCAGTGCATGATTTGGGAATGGAACCTGGGTCTACCATATGGAAGGTGAGCATTCTAACACTGAACCACCTGTGCACCCTCTTCATATGCTTTTGAGCCATCTGTATTTGCTCTTCAGAAAAATGCCTATTCATATCTTTAGTCCATTTTATAATTGAGTTGTTTATTCTTTTGTTGTTGAGTTGTATGATTTCTTTTTACTTTATTTCTTTACTGCACATACAGTTAATCAAACCTTTGTCCAGTATGTGATTTCCAAATATTTTCTCCCATTGAATTAACTACCTCTTCACCTTTTTGACAAAGTCTTTTGAGGTGCAGAAGCATTTGATTTTGAGGATTTCCCATTTATCTATTTTTTTTGTTGTTGCTTGATCTTTGGGTGTAAAGTTTAGGAAGCTACCTCCTATTACCAGGTCTTGAAGATGTTTCCCTACATTTTCTTCTAGAAGCTTTATGGTGCTAGTTCTTATATTTAGGTGTTTGATCCACTTTGAGTTAATTTTTGTGTAGGGTGTAAGATAGGGTCCTCTTTCATTCTCCTGGCTATTGATATCCAGTTCTTCCATGCCCAATTATTGAAGAGACTATTTTGTCCCAGTTCAGAGGATTTGGGGGCCTTGTCAAAAATCAGTTGACCATAGAGTTGGTGGTCTATTTCTGCACTCTCAATTTGATTTCTTTGGTCAATGCATCTGTCCTTGTACCAGAAACATGCCATTTTGACCTCTGTGGCTTTATAATAGGTTTTAAAGTCAGGGAGTGTTAATCCTCCCACTTCATTCTTCTTTTTTTTAGGATGTTTGTAGGTATATGGTGTCTATTTCCCTTCCAGATGAATTTGGTAGTTAGCTTTTCAAAATCTTCAAAGTAGGTTGTTGGAATTTTGATGGTACTGTGTTGAATCTGTAGATCAATTTGGGGAGAATCGATATCTTAACTATACTTAGCCTACCTATACATAAGCTCGGAATGTCTTCCTACCTATTTAGATCTCCTTTGATTTCTGTTAGCAATGCTATGTAGTTTTCTTTGTACAAGTCCTTTACATCCCCAGTTAAGTTCATTCCTAAGTATTTGATTCTTTTAGATGTTATTTTTTCCTAGTTTGCTAGCTGCCAGAATGCAATATACCAGAAACAGAATGGCTTTTAAAAAGGGAAATTTAATAAGTTGCTGGTTTTCAGTTCTATGGCTGAGAAAATGTCCCAGTTAAAACAAGTCTATAGAAGTGTCCAGTCAAAAGCATCCAGGGAAAGATACCTTGGTTCAAGAAGGCTGATGAAATTCAGGGTTTCTCTCTCAAGTGAGAAGGCACATGGTGAGCACAGCCACGGTTTCTCTCTTGGCTGGAAGGGCACATGGCAAGCATGGCGTCATCTGCTAGCTTTCTCTCCTGGCTTCCTGTTTCATGAAGCTCCCCAGGAGGCATTTTCCTTCTTCATTTCCAAAGCTGCTGGCTTCTGCACTCTGCTTCATGGTGCTGCAGCATTCTCTACTCCCTCCGAATCTCTTTTTATTCTCCAAAATGTTTCCACTTTTATAGGACTCCAGAAACTTCTCAAGAACCACTCAAATGTCTGGAGACATGTCATCACCTAATCCAGCTAAACAACCACTCTTGATTAAATCACATCTCCGAGGAGATGATCTGATTACAGTTTCAAGCCTGCAGTATTGAATAAGGATTATTCTACCTTTATGAAATGGGATTTTTATTAAAGCATGGCTTTTCTAGGGTACATACATCCTTTCAAACCAGCACCTATTTGGAATGGAATTTTTTTCTTAACTGACTCCTCAGTTAGGTCATTGCTAGTGTACAGAAATGTTACTGATTTTTGCACATCAATTTTATATCCTGCCACCTTGCTGAATTTGGGTATTAGCTCAAGTAATTTTACTGTGGATTTCTCAGGATCTTCCAAGTACAGTATCATATCATCTGCAAATAATCAGAGTTTTACTTCTTCCTTTCCAATTTAGATGCCTATTATTTCTTTGTCCTGCCTGATTGCTCTAGCTAGAACTTCAAGCACAATGTTGAATAATAGTGTTAACAGTGGGCATCCTTGTCTTGTACCTGGTCTTATGGGGGATGCTTTCAGACTCTCTCCATTGAGTACAATGCTGGCTACCAGTTTGTCACATATTTCCTTTATCATATTGAGGTAGTTACCTTTGATTCCTATGTTCTTGAGTGTTTTTATCAGAAAAGGATGCTGAATTTTGTCAAATGTTTTTTCAGCATCAATTGAGATGATCATGTGATTTTGCTCTTTTGATTTGTTAATGTGCTGTATTACATTAACTGATTTTCTTGTATTGAACCATGCTTGCATTGCTGGAATAAACCCCTACTTGGTCATGATGTATAATTCTTTTAATGTGTTTGTTGGAGTCTATTTGCTAATATTTTACTGAGAATTTTTGTATCTATTTTCATTAGGGAGATTGGCCTGTAGTTTTCCTTTCTTATAGCATCTTTACCTAGTTTTGGTATTAAAATTATATTAGCTTCATGAAGTGAGTTAGGTAGAGTTTCTTTTTCCTCAATTTTTTGAAAAGTATGAGCAAGATTGTTGTTAGTTCTTTATGGAATGTTTGCTAAAATTCCCCTATGAGGCCATCTTGCCCTATGTTTTTCATTGTAGGAAGATTTTTAATGACTGATTGAATCTCTTTCCTCGTGACTGGTTTGTTGAGATCCTCTATTTCTTCCTGAGTCAAGGTAGCTTCTTTGTGTGTCTTCAGGAATTTGTCCACTTCATCTAAGTTGTCTACTTAATTGGTGTATAGTTGTTCATTGTATCCTCTTATGATTTCTTTTATTTCTTCAGAGTCTGTGGTAATGCATCCCTTCTCATTTTTTATTTTGTTTATTTGCATCCTTCCCTTTTTTTCTTTGTTAGTCTTGCTAGTGAACCATCAATTTTATTGATTTTCACAAAGAACCAACTTTTGATTTTAGTGATTCTTTCTTTTATTCTTTTACTCTCCTGTTCATTTATCTCTGCTTTAATATTTGTTATTTCTCTTCTCTTTTTTGCTGTAGATTAGTTTGCTGTTCTTTCTCAAGTTCCTCCAGATGTGCTATTAAGTCTTCGATTTTTGGTCTTTCATGTTTTTTAATATAGGTATTTAGGGCAATGAATTTCTCTCTCAGCACAGCCTTTGCCACATCCCATAAGTTCTGATGAGTTGTATTCTCATTTTCATTCATCTCCAGATAACTGCTGATTTCTCTAGCAATTTCTTCTTTGACTCACTGGTTGTTTAAGAGTGTGTTATTTAATCTCCATATATTTGTGAGTGTTCTTATTCTTTGGTGGTTATTGAGATCAAGCTTCATCCCATTGTGATCAGAGAAAGTGCTTTGAATAATTTCAATGATTTTAAATTTATAAAGACGTGGTTTGTGCCCCAACATATGATTTATCCTGGAGAAAGTTCCATGAGTGCTAGAGTAAAATGTACAACTCGTGCTTTGGGGTGCAATGACCTATATATGTCTGTTAGGTCTAATTCATTTATCAAGTATTTAACTTCTCTATTTCCTTGTTGATCTTCTGTCTGGCTGCTCTATCTACAGAGGAGAGTGGTGTATTGAAGTCTCCTACTATTATTGTTGTAGCATCTACTGCTCCCTTCAGTTTGGGGGCCATAAACATTTATGATTATTATATCTTCTTGGTGAATTGACCCTTTAATTAGTATATAGTGTCCTTCCTTGTCTCTTATGAGGCCTTTACATTTAAAGTCTATTTTGTTCAATATTAGTATAGCCACTCTTGCTTTCTTTTGGCTACAAATTGCATGGAAAATCTTTTTCCATCCTTTCACTTTCAATCTATTTGTATCCTTG
>PVIY010060490.1:0-11608 GCA_004026745.1 Myrmecophaga tridactyla
TTCCATTCATTCAAGCATTCAATGCATGCCTAATGCCTGGAGACTGCTATTAAGGCCCTCTAATGCCTATAAAAGCAGTAGAAAAGTGGCTTCTTCCCTTGAACAGCTTACAATTGAAGATGCAAGGTATGCTATACAAAATCACCCAGAAGAAACAAAGAAAAGCCAGCATTGATATTAATGTGAATGAAGAAGAAAATAATATTGTAAGTCTACTCTCTTATTCATTTAAAACAAGTTCTAAATACTAAATGAAAATATTCTAAAGTTTATAAGAGCTTTTGCTAAGGATAATGTACAACATTAGGTTAGAATAGCATATTTTAACCAAGTTTAGTCACTTATAAAAGTTGAAGGTTGTTTAAAAATAATTGAACTTTTGAGTACAAGGTTAGTCAACTCCTGAAAGTTACTTTATTTCTAAGAAAGAAAGAAAAATCCTAAAGAACAAAGAAAATACATACACCAACAGCTCAACTATACATAAACCTAACAGACAAAGCTTAAATTTATTCTCCAAATATTATGGTCAAATGCATGTTGTTTCCACTAAATCTCAAGCTTTAAAAAAAAACATTTAATGAATGCAAAACAACATGGGAGGCATCTATCCCTACTTTTAAGACACATAATAGAGACAATTGTATTTGCTTCTAAAAAAACACAGTACATTTGGGGGGGGGGAGCAACAAATGAAAATGGGTTTAAAACAAAATTGCTTACAGTGTAAAAATATCAATAGAGAGGCTGATATTTTAATGTGCCTAGAGATTCTTACTAAAAATATCACTGATTAAAATAAGCCCACTTAAGTGTTGAACCATGAATAATCATCATCACTAGAGGGAGAAGTAATTTTTTTGTTCAGAAAAAAATCTCACATATTACTTACTCTACTCTCTTAATAAACTCATTTGGCTCCTGGCGGGAAACAAATGGCTCTCTTGGAATTTTCTATTCATACAAACATTTTTGGTATTTATGGCTCCATTTTTCTTCAAAATACCAAATAACCCACTTGACTGATAATTTTCCAAAGTCATCATTTCTGCTCCTAACCCTCCTTGGTTTTAAATGTCATCTCAACATAGTATACAACTGAATTATGTACCCCAGTGAAAAACCCGTTCTTAATCTTAATCTGCATTCCTGTGAGTGGAATTTATTTGTAAATAGATCTTTTGAGTATGTTATTTTTAGCTAAGGTGTGTTCAACTGAATCAGGGTGGGACTTAATCCATATTACTGGAGGCCATATAAAGAGAAGAAACCAGAAGCCAGGAGTCAGAGAAAGACATAGGAAGAAGACAGAAGTCAACAGAAACTGAAAGAGCAGACACAAGGAGAGAGATTATCTCCATGTGATAGGAGACAGAGATGTCAAGGAAGTCCAAGGATTGTGGTCGGCCAGAAACAGAATGCTACAGACTTTGGGGAGAAAGCATGGCCTTGCTGATGCTTTGATTTTGGACTTCTAGCCTTCTGTGTTGGTTAGAAGCTGTTATGTACCCCAGGAAAGGCCATGCTCTCTCTCTTTTTTTTTTTTGTATGCTGTATGGTGGAGTAACATTTCATTATTTCTCCAAGTATACTGTTACTGCAGCACCATTCATTGAATTTTTATTTAGCTGGTTTTCTGTGTGTTTGCTTGTTTCTTTGTTTTTTTGGGGGAGAAGTGTATGGGCCGGGAATCGAACCCTGGTCTCTGGCATGGCAAGTGAGAATTCTACCACTGAACTACTCCCATACCCCAAGGCCATGTTCTTTTAATCCATTCCTGTGGGTGAAGAACTATTGTAGGTGGGACTTTTTGGTTATATTTTTTCAATGGAGATGTGACCCACCCCATTCAAGGTGGGTCCCAATTCTTTTACTGGAGTCTTTTATGGAAGGATAAAAGACAGAAAACGTCCAGAGAGCTGAGAGAGATGAAACTAAGAGAGAGCTTAGAGTGAAAAGCCCCAGAGAAGCTAAAAGAGGATCCCCAGAACCTCAGAGAGGTGGCCACCAGAAGCAAAAACTGAAAGCAATGAAACATGGGAGCTAAGGACAAGCAGCTGCTGACCATGTGCCTTCCCATGTGACAGAGGAGCCCTGGATGCCAGCAGCCAGTTTTCAGAGAAGGTATCATCCTATAGCTGCCTTAATTGGGATATTTTCATGGCTTTATAACTGTAAATTTGAAAGCTAATAAATTTCTATTGTAAAAGCCAACCCATTTCTGTTATATTGCATTCAACAGCTTTAGCAAACTGAAACACCTTCCAAATCATGAGACAATAAATTCCTGTCGTAAGCCAATCCACCGTGTGAGATCTCTCATAGCAGCCTGGAAAACTAAGAAAAACAAATAGCCAACAGTGAACAAGTGGCCAGAGCAGCAAGTCCTTAATTCTATGGCATTCTTTCTTTGTGTGTACTTCCCTAGAATAATACAATTAAGGCTGTGCCACAACTATAGAGAGGCAAGCACATTACAGAAAACTTCCAACCATATGTCTTGAACATAACTTACCAAAGCTATGGTTGTACAAAAGGAAAAATGTGATTTCACTGATACAAAATATCTAGAATCAGCAAATTTGATGATTTTGCTGATTCTAGATATTCACAGAGACAGAAAGTAGATCAGAGATTACGAGAGGCTGGGGGTGAGAATAGTAGAGATTAATTGCTTAATGGATAGATAGTTTCTGTTTGGGGTTATGAAAGCTTTGGTAAATATAGTGGTGATGTTAGCACAAGACTGTAAAGGTAATTAATGCCACTGAATTGTACACTTAAAATTATTAAATGGCAAATTCTATATATACATAATACAATAAATTTTTTTAACGTTCACAAAATGATATTTACTTTAATACCTCAGATGCAAATAAATAAATAAATAGCACCATGGCCAAAATGGAACAGCTAACAGAAGAATTTCCCACATGCATCTCTCTCTACCACAGACCTGTAAAGTCCTCTGAACTCATGTCATGTCATGTCATGTCATGTTCATCACCCTAGCTCCCCAATCTCCCATATAACTTCTGTATTTAGAAGGTCCTCGACCAAATAAATAACCACAAGCTTGTATTATAAAGCTGGATACACAGCTAAAGTAATAGGACAACTCCAGTGAATCACTTGGCAAGATGACATGGAAAATCATATCTATGATAAGAAATACAACACTTGATACACTGCAGTGGAAAGAAAGTTGAATCCAATTCTAAAGTAATATTTAAGTTTGAAATAAAATTTCACCTTGTGTTTACCTCTATAATACTCAAGCATATTGCTAATCAGTGCTTAAAAATATGCAAAATTGTCTTCAAACAAACCTATGTATAGAAGAGAAAGGTGAGGTTCCAATCACCCTGATGACACTACATTCCTGGATAGATCAACTACCCAGCAAGTTTACATCAGGACAAACCCAACGTTTCTCAGCATGTGAGCCTGTAACAGGGCAGTGTTGACAGCTGAACAGCTGAGCTCCAGGTTGGAAATATGTTAAGGAAAGAACCAATTGTTGGCATCCAGAAGATGCTAAGTCTAAGATAGGGATGCTTCAATATTTATACCTACTTTTACCAAGTCACACTCTGTCTGTTCAGCATTGACTCCAAGGGATTTTTAATTAATAATAATAATAATAATAATAATAAATACTTCTGGAAGGTACCCAAGGTGAATTATTTTAATCTGTTAAAATTCATATCCAATCATTTGATAAAACCAGGAATTAACACTAAGAAAACTCAATGGGCTGATTTTCAAATGCTGTAGGAAAGTTGCTACTGAGTTAGTCTGTACATCTTTATTTTTTTGCATGGGAAGGTACTGGGAATCGAACCCAGGTCTCCGGCATGGCAGGCAAGAACTCTGCCTGCTGAGCCACCGTGGCCCACCCTGTACATCTTCTTATGGAAAGAACAAGTTACCCATATGACACTTTAAACTGGGATTAATCTACATTCAATTATACAATGAGGAAATAATTAACTTTAAATGTGCATAAAACTTCATGGACACCTGAGATAGTAATAAAGCAACAAGAACACAATTACCATGTCAGAGTAAATTACTCTTTGTGACCTTCACCTCAGACCAAAAGGATTTCTCAAACTTGGAGAACACTGGAAGGGACTAGAGAGATCATTTACACAAAAACCTTCATTTCGCAAATGAGATGACTACGGGAAAAGCTATTTTTTTTAAGTCTCAGAGATATACGTAAGGTTACACAATTGTCAAGTGGCAATAGAAAGTAGATCTAATCCCTAATCCAATTCACTGTTCATTTACAAAGCTTTTACCATCATATATCATGACTCCAGAGTAGAATTCAGTGGGATTAGTCCTTACATAGCTGACACAGAATTGCACTTGGTGAAAACGACTTCATCAATGTTTTCACCTTTGGTGGGCAAGATAATGGCCTCCTAAAGATGTCTATGTCCTAATTCCAGAGACCTATGAATATATTACAATAAATGGCAAAGTAGAATTAAGGCAGCAGAAGGAATTAAAGTTGCTAACCATTGATTCTAAAATAGAAGGGTATCCTGAATTATCCAGCTGAACTATATTATATTATAATATAATAAATAATTATTGTAATTAATATTATAATAGAATTAATATTTAATTAGATTAACATATTAATATTTAATAGTATGGTTAATAGTTATAATTATTATAATGTAATCACAAGCATCCTTAACTGTGCAAGAATGAGGCAGAGGAGTCAGTGTCAGAGTGATGCAACGTTAGAAAGATTCAACTGGCCACGGAAGGCTTTGAAAAGGGAAGAGGGCAACAAGCCAAGAATGCTACAATCTCTAGAAGCTAGACAAGACAAGAAAATAGAAAATGGATTTTCCTTTAGAACCTCCAGAAAAAAACATAGCCCTTCTGACTCCTTGATTTTAGCCTCATGAAACCCATTTCAGATTTCTGAGCTCCAGATCCCTAAGCTAATAAATGTGTATTGTTTTAAGCCACTAAATTTGTAGTAATTTGTAATGGGAAACTAATGCATTGCCTATCAAGTTTCCTTTGGACAATTTCCTCTTTTTATGAACCACAGCTGTAAGCTGGCAAAGAGATTTAGGTGTATGAGTTAAGATAAACACCATGTCTTTAATGCCGAGTGGTTTCTAGGCCACTGACACAGTTGCACTTTCTCTCTCCAGCGGGGTGAGAAAATGGAAGATGATAAGAAAAAACATTATTACTTTTACAATCTGATTGGGAGAAGTCCAAAAAATACATAACTGTGTTCACACTGGTGGAAAAACTGGCAATTTTTTTCCATGAAAGTAGCATTAAAAACAAAAGACCTTAAAACAAAGTCTATAAAGAGTCCATGGCAGTAGGGGAAGAGACTATTGTCTTAATTTGTCTGCTGGTTTCTCGCTTTCACGATTTTTTCTGTTACTGAAAGAGTGCAAAGCTTGGAA
This sequence comes from Myrmecophaga tridactyla, assembly GCA_004026745.1. NCBI lineage: Eukaryota > Metazoa > Chordata > Mammalia > Pilosa > Myrmecophagidae > Myrmecophaga > Myrmecophaga tridactyla. Next base: position 5,454 of record PVIY010060490.1, read on the forward strand.
AATTTCATCAGCCTCTTTAAAATACCCTGGCTAATTTGCTTCCTGGATTTTTGAAGAGAATACAAACTAGAAGTCAATAGTTCTTCCTAAACTTGGCTTTAAACAATGCAATCAAAGGCCACACACATGCTGCAAATGCAACTAATTTACTAAAGTGATAAAGGTAAGACATCTTACAATTTTCCATTTCAGCTATCCTCATTAACATGCATTGCACCAACAGAAGTTGTTTTTTTGGCAATGTCATTTTCTAATCACACTAATAATAACTGTAGAATTTCAAGATATGAGCTTCCAACAGGTTGAGAACCACCAGTGAATGCTTCACTATGAGATGCTAGGCTTAAAAAGAAGCTAAGTATTTCCTGGTTATTAAAACCAAAACATATCGAAAGCAGAACTAGTCAGTTTGGGATAAAATCAGGAAGCAACTGCTTCCTCAGTGCGAGCGCACCAGGAGACATTGCTCTGGACCCACTGTTTGTGTCCTGCCCTTGATGGATGAATGTTGCCTCCGTGCCATAATTCTAATCTTACAGGTGCCATGCTCCTGAAGTTACCACTCCTAATTTAGTCAAAGCCTGCCACCTGCCACCCCTCCATCTGGTTATCCAATCATCCACCCAAAATGTGGCAATCAGACCTAGCATTAAGTTTAATTTTTTTTTTAAGATTTTTTTTAAGATATCCACACCTATATTACCTAACCCTATAAACTTCATTAGTGGAAAAAACAAACCCCTTAAATCAGAATATGCAGTTATTTTTGTACCTATACAAAAGAGTCCCAAGGTAAAAAAATATATATATATGTATATATATATATACATATATATATACACACACACACACACACACACACACATTTTCCCCCCACAGATTTACTAATATGGGCAGCTACTCTAGTGAGCTAGACATTCTACATTTGTCCCTTCAGATCCATTTTATACTTTTCTCCACTCTGCTCTTTGCCCAGGTAGATTGACTTCTATGGCTGGCCTTAACCTAATTTCCTTGCACTTTGGGATTTAGTTTGTTTGGTGGAATGAACTGTGTACTTCTTTGGGCACAGTCTTGGTTCACATTCTTGTAAGTGTGGACCCACTGTAAACAGGATCTGTTGAAGTTGTTCCTTCAGTTAAGGCATGGCCCAACTGAACCAGGTTGAGTTATTTTGTTTGGTTGGGGTTTTTTGTTTTTTGGTTTTTTTTGCATGGGCAGGCATCAGGAATTGAACCCAGATCTCCGGCATGGCAGGCAAGAACTCTTCCTGCTGAGCTATCGTGGCCCACCCCCAGGTTGAGTTTTAATCCAGATTATTGGAGTCCTTTATAAACAGAATGAAATTCAGACACAAAATTTTTCCCAGAAGAAGCTAGAAGGCAACAGACTCTGGAGGAGAAAGAAGACACAGTCATGTGCTTTGCCATATGATAGAAAAGCCAATGCCAAAGATGGCTGGTAGCCAGCCCCAGAAAGCCACAATCTCCAAGGAGAAATCATCCTCATGCTGAGACCTCAGTGTGGATTGACCTAGCCTGAAAACCTTAAACCTATAAATTCTTACTGTTAAACCAACCCATTGTATGTATGGTCTTCTTTTGTTTGTTTTTAGCAGTCGATAGAGAGGTCAGAATATTTATTCCCACATGGACCAAGAGTCCTGTGGTTAAAAAATATATATAGCAGCTTTCCCCTGTTGCTAGCCCTGGAATGTTCTATCATCTTCTATTGCTTTCACTTAAACCTTCCTATTCCTTTATAAATTGTCATTAATTATCTCTCTTCAAACACCTACTTATTTCCTGGGGCCCTGATTGATACAACTAGTTATTTCAATCATTAAACAAATGTTTACTAAGTGACTAGTACATTGTGGGCACTGGGGTTATCATAGCAAACAAGACACACACCAGTATCGTTAATTAAATAGCTGGTTTCATTTCTTCCCTAATGATTTATTTGAACTGACAGCTTTTAGCATCATTTGCACTTAGTGTATTCATTTACACCCCCTTCACAGCACATGTTTAGACTACTTAATAGATAATATTCTCAAATTTCCTTTCCTTACAGGAACAAAAACTTGATGTTCAAAGACATGAAATAATATATCTCAAATCACGCAGCATACAAGTGTCAGAGCTAGAACATCAGCCTCATAATAGCTACAAGTTTTTTAGTTCTTCTCATGTGCTTGACCCCAAGGCAGGATCTACGATTCTCATAACTATACTAAAAATTAGACTTTTCTATTCCCATTTACAGGTGTGGAAGTATAGGGTCAGGGTGGTTTAGGTGCCCAAAGTCATGCACCTAATAATTGGTAAGTTATTTATTCAAATCCTTATTTGCCTCATTCCAGAGCCCACAGGCTTTTTTTTTTTAATCTATTTTTTTCATTGTGAAATATAGCATATGTACAAAAAAGCAATAAATTTCAAAGTACATTGTAGCAAGTAGTTATCTAACAGATTTCAGAGTTTGGTATAGGTTACAGATCCACAATTTTAGGTTTTTCCTTCTAGCTTTAAGACACTGGAGAACTGGAGACTAAAACAAGTATCGAAATAAATTGATTCAGCATTCATACTCGTTTGTTATATCCTATTTTCTCAATTATAACTCCTCCTTTTCCTTAGATCTTTCTCCCACTCTTTAGGGGTATTTGGGCTATGCCCATTCTAATATTTTCATGTTGGAAGGGGCTGTCAATAATATGGGACTGGGGGATGGAACTAGTTGATGTTCTGGAGAGGTTTGCTGCTCTGCATTTCAGGACTTAATCTGGTCCAGGGACCCATCTGGAGGTTGTAAGTTTCTGGAAAGTAATCATAATGCATGGAACTTTTGTAGAATCTCAGATAGAGCCCTAGGTCTTTTTTAGTGTTGGCAAAAATTGTTTTGGTTGGGGTTTGGCAAACCATGGTAAACAGCAATATCCAGCTGAAGCTTGCAAAAGAATAGCTTCCAGTAAAGCCTCCTGACTCTACTTGAACTCTCTCAGCCACTGACACCTTATTTTATTACAATTCTTTTCCCCAATTTGGTCAGGCAGCCTTTGTCAATCAAATGGTATCAGGGCCAGGCTCATCCCTGGGAGTCATATCCCACATTGCCAGGGAGACTTTCACTCCTGGATGTCATGTCCCATGTAGGGGTGAGGGCAATGATTTTACTTACAGAGTTGGATTTAGAGAGAGAGAGAGAGAGAGAGAGAGAGAGACACCATCTCTTGAGCAACAAAAGAGGTCCTCTGGAAGCGACTCTTAAGCATAACTATAGGTTAGCTAAGCTTCTCTGCTACATACATAGCTTCACAAGAGCCCCCTTCAAGATCAAGAGCTTGGCTTATTGACTTGGGAGTACCTAATGTCTGAGAGAGTATCGGGGGTTTCCCTGGTGGTAAAGCCTAATAGTTCCATTTTTTTCTCTCCCATCCCTCAAGGGATTTTGCCAATACTTTTTAATTTTATCTGCTCAACACACTCTGGGATGTATCCAGGCACCACATTAAGCTAGAATGATAAGCCCTCATTCCCATTCTGAGAGCCCACGGACTTTTGAACAAACTGTTTTTCAGAATTCTAAGGCTCGTCTCTTTAAGTCAGGGCTGATCTTATAGATTTGAATTTCCTTTCAGCTTCTATTCTAATCACTTTCAAAAAAAGGAAAGTAAAGGGAAGACGAGCCCAGAGCAGAACCAGAGGTGTGGGAGGTTATTGGTGAAGTGTCCAACAGCAGCCATCCCCTCCATCGGAAAACCTGAATGCAACTCTGAGATCAATAAGAATGTTCTGTGCCATGACCTTGTTTTTACCCAAGGCCACCCTGCTACTGAGTAGTCAACAGAGGTGTGAAAAATGCAGACACATTAAGAACTAAGTATGAGCAATACTAAAAATAATATATAGTGAATTTAACCCCCAGAAGGATAACCTACCTTTAAGTAAGGCAGATCCACTGTGTCTAAAAAGATAAGCCTCAATTATTCATTTATTATAGAAGCATGATCATTTTCACACAAATAATGAATTGCCATTTTACAAAGGTTAACCTTCCCAGCTTATTGAAATATACAAGCCAGCAGCCATTCAAAGGAACAGTGGCAAGGTATAGTATCTCCTTGACAGTTTTTCCTTAAATGTTATGATGATAAAAGCCTGTGGAGGAAGCCATAAGCTGTAATGAAAATTATTATTAATTCTTGGATTCCATTTCTAGCAGTCATTGCTACAACTACACTAATGGCTGATAAACGGTAGTTGTTACCTATGATTACTGATGTGATTCCCATTAACCCACAATAATGTGCCAAAAACACAGGGCACAATTCTAACGCAGTGGATATAAAGGCCTAAAATCCACAACTTCTGCTATGCTCTGGTTGACATTCCTACGGGTTGTATTTGACATACTTGGCCTCAAACATTTGAACCCCATCCCCATCTTATTAGAAGAGTCCATGATGTTCAATAAGTTGATGCTATTTGTGTTACAGAGATGCTCAATCTTGTGCTCCTATGGGAATTGTCTTTCAAGTACAAAGGTAGTTATACATTACAGAAAAATAAAATTTAAGATGAAATTTCCCAAAGGGGGCAGAAAAGACATAACCTTTTGGTTAAGTAGGAGAAGTAAGATCCCAAAACAGGGAAAGGTATGATTTATTTATGAAGCTACCATCATATCTTAAGTGTCTTCTAGGGCTCCAGGATAAAGTGGTGTTTCAGGTACATTTGACATTAGCTATCCCAACTTTTCCTCTCTGCAGCCTTTTATTATTTCATTTTGTAGAATCCTTCTCATCTTTCCTACTTTCTTTTCACAAAACCTACTCTCAAGAATCCAAGAAACCCACTCACATAATTGATAAGCAAGTGGATTAAACATTTGAAAAACACCCACTGTAAAAAAAAGTTCTGTGCTGGTGGACTTATGAAATACAAAGATTAATAAAACATGGTCTCTGTCATCAAAAACTTACTACCTAATGAGAAAAACAACAATCACAATAAAAAATACTAGCAATTAAAAGATGCTACAAAAGCAAGATACTATGGTAGAAGTGGGACAGGTTATTCTGATTTTGAACAGGGGTGTGGGATTGCAGAAGGTTTCATACAGAAAGTGAAATTTAAGCAAAGCTTGAAAGATAAGCAGATTTCTGTGGACTCTGATCATGGCATGTTATAACGGGAGACTTTTTTTAATTTTATTTTTTTAAATACCAAAAAACACCTAACAAATGCAAATATTCCTATTTTGATCATTCCGTTCTACATATATAATCAGTAATTCACAATATCATCACATAGTTGCATATTCATCATCATGATCATTTCTTGGAACATTTACATCTATTCAGAAAAGAAATAAAACAAAAACAGAAAAAAAATTTATACATACCATACCCCTTACCTCTCCCTTTCATTGATCACTATCACTTCAAACTAAATTTATTTTAACATTTGTTCCCCCTATTATTTATTTTTATTCCAAATGTTTTACTCATCTGTTGATAAGGTAGATAAAAGGGGCATCAGACACAAGGTTTTCACAATCACACAACCACATTGTGAAAGCTGTATCATTATACAATCATCTTCAAGAAACATGGCTACTGGAACACAGCTCTGCATTTTCAGGCAGTTCCCTCCAGCCTCTCCATTCCATCTTGATTAACAAGGTGATATCTACTTAATGCGTAAGAATAACCTCCAGGATAACCTCTTGACTCTATTTGGAATCTCTCAGCCACTGACACTTTGAGGGGAGACTATTTTTAACCAGGGGGAAAAAATGTGGAGGAAAAAGAACATGCCCATGCATGTCCTGTTCAACAAACAGTACCCTTCTCAGTGCAGCTGGATTATAGGTTGTCATGGGGAAGGTAACTGACATCCAAACTGATCTGATTGTTTCAAGGGCTTTGGCCAGGAGTACCATTATAAGTTTTTGACAAAGGGAAGTGGTAGTATTTCATCAACATGTTAGTAATATCCCTTAAGCAGAAGGGTGAAGAATAAATTAGAACAGCAGAAGAGAGATGACTTCTGCACCTGTTGAAACAGCTTAGACCAGAGGGTTTGATCTAGCACAGTGGCTTTGAAGCTAAGGAAACACACAAGGGAAACACAGTGGGATATAATCTA
>PVIY010060491.1:0-11600 GCA_004026745.1 Myrmecophaga tridactyla
CACAAATCCTGAGTGAGCAGGGTAATGATTTTTTGCTGAGTGAGCACATCTGCGCAGCCAGCCTCCAATCAGATGAAGAACATTCCAGAGCCCCAGAAGCACCCAAACCCCCATTCTCTGGCCCCCTCTTGGCTTGTGCTCTCAAGACCACCACTCTTTGGCTTTCTGCCACCCTTGATGTGTTCTCTACTCCTGAAGAAGCAGTGTCCTGGAGATTCACCCACATGGCTGCGTGGAGTTGCCAGGTCCTCTTCCCCACTACTGTGGTGTCTTTCACGTGGAAACACACTGCCAAGTGTCCACCCGGTGCTGTCTGGTGAGATGCGCGCATCCCTGCCACACCTTTTGCCCAGGGGGAACAGGGTTTGCACCAGTTTGGTTGGAGTGGATGCTGCGGACAGTTAGGGAAGAGGTTGCACCAGTTATCACCACCCGCAGGGCTTGTTCCCAGCAGCCTCACATTGTTGTCAATATCTGGTGCTGTCAAACTACAATTTTTTACCATGGGCAGGCACCAGAACCGAACCAGGGTTTCGGACAAGGCAGGCAAGTGCTCTGCCTGCTGAGCCACTCTTGCACCACCCCATAGCTCAATTTTAACCACCCCAGCGGGTGCAGCAGTAGTAACTTGTTGTTTTAAGGGTTGCATTTCTCTGCAGACAGTGTTAAGCATGTGCTCATTTTTGGTCCTTTGGCTGTCTCGTTTTGTAGAGATCCTCTTGCTCACTGTGCTGAATGGTCACAAAGAGACGTGTCCTGCCTCTTGGGGAAGGGGTCTCCTCGCGTTAGGGTAGCAAGAACACCAATGCTTTACTTAAGAACAGCCGCCGGGGTCCTCACCCCTGGGGTGTGCAGGTGTTGGGGGCAACCACCAAACCACGGCTCACCCAGCAGCGAAGGATGTGGAGGGGAACCAGCAGAGCCAGGCTGGTTCCCCCCCAACACCACGTGCCAGGTACAGAGCCAGCGGTTCTCAACACTGGCGGCTGCGGGGGCAGACTCCATCCACAGACATCTGCCCTGGTTCCTTTCCCGAAAGTCCTGCCGTACAAAGAGATGCATAATTTTCCCTTCTCGTGGTGGTCTTCCAATGACCAGGGGTCCTTCCTCTATCTCTTCATAATGCGTGGTTAAGGACAGACCTTCTGTTGAAGAAAGGTCTTTTCTGCTTTCAGTGTTGTGAGGAGTTTTAGTGTGGTTTGAGCAAAGAACCAGATTTATATCATTTATGACAGCATGATCCTTTTTCTCTCGCCTCTGATCCGGGCCATCCTCTGTCCCCGTGTCTCCAAAACCAGCGTCTCACTAGAGCTGTGCAAAAGCTCCCAATACCTGGTCATGCAACTAGCTTGATTCTTCTTCAGAATTATTCTGGTGATTCCAGATCTTATGAGTTTCCATATACACTTTAAACAATCATGTTGATTACCAAACTACTGAGAATTTTTTTTGGTTTTCATTTTATCGCTATACTTGGGGGAAAATGACAAATTTTCACTATTGAATAATCTAATCTACACGTATGGTATATCCTTGCATTGGAATCTTCTTAATATATCTTAATATGCTACAGCATTTTTAGAGTGAATAGAGGCATTTCATTTATTGATGTGATTGCAAATTATTGTATTTCATTTTCTGTCTTGCTCATAGATGGAGATAAATTTATTTTTGTATATTTAATATTTATTTCCTTAGTTTTGATTGGCTGATCCCTTTTTAACTTCCTACATTAGAGGCATAGATAACTGATTTTCACCTTTTAATTTCTAATTCAGGTATTTATAGGTATTCGTTTTTCTCTGAGTAGTGCTTTGGCAGTATTCTACAAGTTATATTAATCCTTCTTTTAGTTCAGTCCATTTTCTAATCTCCCTTCTGAATTCTGATTTATTCTGTAATTTGTTTAGAACCATATTATTTATATCCACGTATATATTTTGCTTTGTGTCCTAGGATAATTCCACTGTAACCCATGCGCCTACCAAGTCAAGAGTCGACAAACTATGCCTTTGGGCCAAATTAGGCCTGCCATTTGTTTATACAAATGAAGTTTTATTGTAATACAATCATTTTAATTCATGTAAGCATTATATGAGACTGCTCTCTGTTAAAAAGACAGACTCAGGGAGTCCTGGCCGATACCATAAAGCCAGGTTCAGAATTACTTTGTTGACCCTGATTTAAGTTATTTTAATCCTTTGGCATTTGTTGACATTCACTTAATAGCCCAGACCATGATCACTCTGGAAACTATTCCAGGGGCCACCTAGAAGAAAATGAGTTCATTTGCTGAGTGCACTGTCCTGATATATTAGTGGAATCGGGCTTTCACCCAGGTGACCAGGAACTCTGTACCCCTCCATTTTTGTCATTGTCGTGGTTGGGAGCATTGACATATTCTAACAGTCGTAGAGGGCATCATGATGAGGGTTGACTTGACAAGTTCTTCTGTTTTATACATTTTGCTTTATATACTCTGAGGCTATGTTTCTAGGTGTGTGGCAATTTGGAATCGTTATATCTTCCTGACAGAATGGACTCTGAAATATGAAGTACCGTTTGTAAAACTCTCTTAAAGTACTTTGCCCTGAAACTTATTGTGGCCTCTTTCTTAGCTTGTTGCTTATAAGACATATCTTCGATCATCCTTTTGTTTTCAGCCCTCTCTGTCCTTCTATTCACTGGTATCTCTTATAAGCCAAATATAATTAGTGTTTGTTTTAGTTTATGAATCCTGTCTGATAATCTTTGTCTTAGAATCTTTAGTTCATTTATATCTAATGCAATTGATATTATAGTTTCATTTGTATCTATGACCTAAGTCTTTGTTTCCTATTATACTACATTCAACTATTTATATTCTTATTGTTTTTCAGCAGTGGTGATTAAAGCCATGAGAATGTTAAATATTTCTTCTTCATATTCTAGAAGTTATTGCTTGATGCAATGCTTAACATATTTTTTTATACTTGGAGATATCATACTTATTTGAAAACATTGCCATCTGTTTAAAATTCAGGATGGATTTTATAACAGCATTCCCTAACGTTCCCACACAAAATGGTTCTCATTTTTCCACATTGTGAAGAGGTCATATAATTTACATTATGCAGCCAGACCTCAGAGAAAGCCAGGGCATGCTGCTGAGTCATTGTCTTGACTGCCTAGCAAGAATCAGATGAGTGCTGGTCACGTTTCAAAAGGGCTAATTTGGAGATCAATATCAGCAACCTCGTCTTGGCTGATTTTGACTAAATTCTTCAGGAAACGTTAGAATCCTTGGATTCCATTTGTCTTGCTCAAGACTGAACCTGCCTTGTGTTTGTCTGATTTTCACTTGTTTTTGGGTCATTGTAGCTACCTTAACGGGCCTTTCCCTTCAGTGTGCCTATCCTGCGAAGGGATGTGTTTGTAAACTGACACAGTAGATCCAGTTGAAGGTGATGCATAGTCATTTATTCCACGTGGTCCACAGGTGTGTGGTTCTTCAGGTCCTCAGCCATCTGGGATGATGAGGAAAGGGTGTCAGACCAGAGCAGAGTCACTTCTCACTGATGAGAGCTGTGGATATGCATGGGGGTGGGGGGCAAACCATGTTTGTGAGTGTTCATTTTGTTTTTCTCAGAGCTTGTCTCAGCCAAGGGCACTGCGGTGGGAATCACCCAGCTCCTGAGAACACGGCCCTGGGAGGGTAGCTGGGTGGCCATGCAGAACCGGCAACCTGCAGCCAAGGGCAGTGGCCAGAGCGGGTTGCAGCGTCAGGCTGACCTGGCCTTGCACCCAGCCCCTTGCTTCCAGCTCTTGGATTGTGAGCTGGAAGCACAGTAGGTTTTCTTTGCCAGTTTGATCATAGGGGCGAAATGGGTAAATGCGGTGGTGCCTGTCCATGCAGGCTTGGCCCAGGAACCCTGCATCTGCCTGCGAGGTTACCTGGGATTGGGGCATGGCAGAGACCTGCTGAGGCACAAGTGGTCTCTCACCTGAGCTCTCTGGGCAGGAGGGTGGCAAGGCGCCCATCGCCCATGAACAGGCAGCCCCTCCCTCCAGGCCCTGCTCCCCTCAGCCCTGCCTCTGCACAGGCCTTGGGGTGGGCCAAGACCCAGGCCCTGACCGGCTGTCCTCTCATGGATGCTCTTACATGGCCACTCTGCGCTGGCTGGCAGGTTTTCTCCCAACTCGGTGTCTCCCGTGACTGGGCCATCATCTTCGTGAGTGGGCCTGTCACCTCAGGGAGGATTTGTTCTTCGGGCATCCCAATAGGCTGGAGTGGGTGCTGCCGACTGCCCAGGCTGCGACCCCATGCCCACGCCAGGCCCATGTGGCACTGCCACCTCGGCTGGACGGTCTTGGTGCATTCAGCCAGTGCTTTGCCTTGTCACACGGGTCAGAGACTTCAACAGGGAATTTATCCATCTCTGTTGCAAAACATGAACTGTTTCTCCCCCTGCCCTGTATTGTGACACAACCTGCATGTGGCTCCTCATTCTCTTTGCAGCTGTTAGACAGCTTCAGGTGCTTCTGGAGCATTAAGCCAGATCTTTATTTTGCCTGGGTTCACTTATTTTTTTTGCTTTAGTGTTCAAACTTTTTCATTATGAAAAATACAGAAGAAAAAGAATAGTACATTTATAGTTGTATACCTCTCACCTAGATTTAATAACTCTAATGCTTTGCCATTGTTCTGGTTTGCTAGTTGCTAGAATGCAATATACCAGAAACAGAATGGCTTTTAAAAAGGGGAATTTAATAAGTTGCTAGTTTACAGTTTTAAGGCTGAGAAAAAGTCCCAATTAAAACAAGTCTATAGAAATGTCCAATCTAAGACATCCACGGAAAGATACCTTGGTCCATGAAGGCCGATGCAGTTCAGGGTTTCTCTCTCAAGTGAGAAGCCACATGGTGAACACAGTGAGAGTTTCTCATCTGGAAGTGTACATGGCGAACACAGTCAGGGTTCCTCTCTCATCTGGTAGGGCAGATGAAGCTCCCTGTTTCATGAAGCTCCCCAGGAGGCAATTTCCTTCTCCATCTCCAAAGGTCTCTGGCTCGTGGACTCTCTGCTTCGTGGTGCTGCAGCATTCTCTGCTCTCTCTGAATCTCCCAAAATGTTGCCTCTTTTATAGGACTTCAGAAACTAATCCAGACCCACTCAAATGAGTGGAGACACATCTCCCCTAATCCATTTGAACAACTCTTGATTGGGTTAAATCTCCAGACAGATGATCTAATTACATATAGTACTGAATAGGAGTTATTCTGCCTTTACAAAATGGGACTTAGAATAAACATGGCTTTTCTAGGGGAAGTACATCCTTCCAACCAGCACATCCATAGTGTTTCACGAATAGCTCTGTATTTGTATGAATTGTTTCACAGTATATTAAAGATACCCTTTCACTTTACCTCAAAATACTTAGGCTTGTAGTTGGAAAAAAAAGACATCCTCCATTGTCATAAACCGTGGTCACATTTCTCAGAAAGATTATCCACTAATAGCATCTAAAATCCAGGCTGTATTCTGATTGCTTCACAAATGTTTTCCATGTTTCTTTTTTTAAAATCACAAAATACCAGGATACAAATAAGCTGACCATATTGTATTTTAATTATTCTGTTCATTTCCTTAACATCCCCCTCTGGCACCCCTTTTATGCCTAGTGCATTGACTTTTTTGTAGAGATTGGGTTTTGTCCTGCAGAGTGTCCACTCTTCTGGCCTGTTTTGATGGTTGCTTGTGGTGGCTCTCACCTCTCTAGCCACCCTGTTTTTAGATGTGGATCCCCATTTGTTTGGCTGTTGTCGCCTGCTCACATGGGTGCCCATGTTTCAGGCTACACCCTGCTGGCCAGTTGAGAGCTCTGGGCATGCACATCCTTGTCTGAGGTGCAGCCATGTAATCAGCCGGGTAGGTGATGCAGGTGTGTCTGAGCACCCAGCTCCAAGAATGGACAGTGGCCTTCAGAGGACCCTGCACATGGCCCTTGCACCCTTCCTGCAGTGCAGCCCACGTACCTCTCACTGTTACCCCATGGGGGGGCCCCTGTGGCCCCAAGGCCTAACGCCATGGTCACTGGGCCCCACTTCATTCCAGGCAATGTATTCTGCCGTGTCTGTCATTTTATGCCATCTCAGTCATGTTAACATTTTTGGTAAGTGTATTATTTTTCTTTTAAAGCTGCTATTTGGCAAGCTGGCTCATGTCCCTTCTGTGGTGTTCATGGTACTGTCAGTGGATGTGTAGGCTGTCTGAGGCTCTTTCTATTTGTTAAATTTGGGGTTTGGGGAAGCTTAGCTAAGAACACCCTAGAGCTGTGGAAAGATAAAGTCGTGCAAAGTGTCCTTGAATTGTAGAAACGAGGTCATGCACACGTGCTCTCCCTACTGTGTGCACAGGTTCATTGTCAAATCTAGAAAATGCTTGGCACTTTCAAATAAAATACCACAGAACTTAAAATAATTGGGGTATTTTCATCCAAAGTTCATGATGGTTAGCAGCCACATCTGTATTTATTTTTAGAACTGTTTTATAGAATCTTTGGCTGCCCTCCATGAAATATCATAAGTAATTAGGTATTGAATCAAACTGTTGAAGTCAGTATTATCATAGAGTGAAAAAATTATAGATTTTTCAGTATAAATTATAGATTGAAAATATCTCCTTGGAAAATTATGTTGTCTACTTTATGCGTTTTGCACATAAATAAAGCAGTTCTGTGATAGCTAATGACAGGTTGATTCTGGTATAAACTACTTCTTTGACTAGTTTAAAAGATTATAAATCTGTGTTTTAGGTAAGGAACCATGCTGCAATGTTATTTCCATTCTGGTTTCCTCTCAAGAGCCCTTGGCTCTTTCGTGAATGGGTTTGTTTTGCAGCTCTAGATCCACCATGATCCAAACCTGTTTCTCTGGCACCCCCACCACCTCCCACCCACACTTTTGCTGTTGGTAGGAGGAATATTTAATTTCCCAGGAACCCAATTCCCCCCACCCCATTTTCATAAGCTTCGAAACATCGTGAGTCATCTGTAGCCAGGGGTGTGGAAGGCTGTGTGTGCAGCACTTGCATGGTACCAAAGTTTGTGGGTGGCTGCATGTGCAAAACACGCACGGTGCCAAGAGGTGTGGGAGGCCACGTGTGCAGCACTCACATGGTGCAAAGGGGTGTGGGAGGCCATGTGTGCAGCACTCGCAAGGTGCCAAGGGGGTGTGAATTTGCGTATACAGCACTAGCACGGTGCCAAGGTCGCGTCCCTTCTCCCCTGCTCCCCTGTCAGGCTTCTTCTCCTCCACTTCCTCATCAGCTGCCTCTCTGTACTAATCAGTCCTGGGCCTGGGTAGGCAAGTGGGGGGACAGTGGCTGATTGGTTTGGAGATAGGAAGTGGAGGGGCTTTGGGCCTGGCTGCCAGCCTGGGGTGCCCTGCCCTTCCTCCTGACCCCATAGCTGCAACCCGGGCAGGGAGCCTCTGGGAGCTGCAGCACTGGAGACATAGATAAGTGGGTGTCGTGGGCTGACGAAGCCCTGTAACTGCCCAAGGGCACCCCTAAATGACCGATTTTACACTGTTTTATGTCAGGAGCAGAAGAAGCTAATACTCATTCAGCTATTATTTCAGATGAGAACCTGACTAGTCTGTGGTGTGAGACTTTTGAGGCAGACCCCGTGGTCAGATAGAAAGTTAAGACTAGGCCCTGCCATGCCCTGTCCCTTCCAGGGGGTGTGGGGTGCATGCCCCAGAGGGAGGACACAGTGCAACCCCTTCTTCTCCTGGGCCACCGGGCACCAGGGGCTAGCCAAGCTCCCACAGTGGGGCCATATTTTCGCCACCCCTAATGCACTGTTAGGTCTGCAGGACACTTCCCGAGGCTGTCTGAGAAAATAAGGGGGTTGGTCTATGTGTGGGGCCCTGCAAGTCATGCCGGGCATGTCCTGGGTTCACGCTCACATAGCACTGAAAAAAAAACAGTTTTGTGTTTTGAAATCATTTCAAACTTAGAGGACAGTTGCAAAAATAATACAAAACCCACACAGAGAACTCCAACACCCCCAACCCAGAGAACCAGGCCCATGAATTTTAAATATTTTGCAACATTTGCCATCCCTTTCTCCCTCCCTCTTCCTTTCTCCCTCTTTCATCTCACCATCCATCCTTCCATCTGTCTATTTTCTAAAAATTTCAGAGTAGGTTGTATACATCATTAAAAAAGCATTTTTAAACGTGGACACTATTGTTACCACAATGTATTTTTCTGTAATGTTCTGTCAGGGTGTTAAATTCTATAACAGTGAGAAAAATGTTTTCTGAGCCATTTGTTTCTCAGCATATGTTCTTTAAGAGCCCGGAGCTCTCCTTGGGCTTGTAGGGGTGCCAGTGGCCCTTGCCATCACGTGTTGTAGCGTGTTGTTGTGTGTCGTCACATGTGGCCCCTCAGGTGGCAGTGGCCAGGCTGGGCAGGGACTGTATCCCAGATGCATGGATGGCTGGGCCACAGGACTGCACTTTGGTTTTGTGTCTGTGTAAGCAGACACCATGTGTTGCAGGCCTTTGGCAAAGAGGAGACAGGCTGTGCTGGGGTGAGGGACCTTCTCTGAGGAGGGGTTAGGGCGGGCACCAGCTGGAGGGAACAGAGATCCTGGGTTGGCAGGGAGCAGCATGCTGCCAACTTGGAGAGCAAGGAGAGTGGGCAGATGGGACCAGTCATGCCAGGTGGGGCCACTTGTGCCCTGGGGTGTCAGCCTTTGAGACAAGAGCAATGGGCTAGTGGTGTTTTTAGGAGGAATGACATACACACCCAGATTTTAAGAAGAGCATCCAGGGTCCATTAGGGAAGCTTGGCGACTCTTCTAGAGACAGTGGAGTGTGGCATGGACTCTGGTGGGGCAATGGACTTGGTGGGGCAGAGTGTAGAGAGTCACAGTGGCCTGGGAGAGGCAGTTCCATCTGGACTAGGGTGTGGTTTGGAGAATTTGCTTCCAGACACACTGGGATTGTACTTTTTAGTGAGGCCTGGTGTGTGGAGGTGGTGTTGGGGCTAGAGGAGCTCCTCACAGGGCTGCTGGCTCGTGCTGGTCCTGGGGGTGGGTGGGCGAAAAGACAGGGAGGCCCAGAGTGGAGCAGGGATGCCAGAGTGGGGTGGGGAGGCTGGGAGGGGACTAGGGGTCTGGAGGGTTCGGGTAGGCCAGAAGGGGCATGGGAGCGGGAGGGGTGCAGGGAGGCTGGGAGTTGGGCAAGGAGGCCGGAAGGGGTGCAGGGAGGCTGGAGGGGCCAGGGAGGCCTGAGGGGGTTCAGGGAGGCCTAGAGGGACACAAGAAGGTCAGAGAGAGGCAGAGAGGTCAGAAGGGGCAGGCAGGCCAGTAGGAGGTCTGCTGCACAGTCCTAGGCCTCAACCTGTGGGGAGGTGCTAAGGGGCAGAGCCTGGGCTGCTGAGTGAACAGGGGCTGGGTAGGGGACTGGACCACGTGGAGGCTGGAGGCCAAGGGGGATGGGGTCTGAGGGAGTCTGTAGGTCTGGGGAAACTCTGAAAGTGAAGGCACTGTTCTGTCCCTCTGCAGGCCTGGCCTCCACCTTTCCAAGATCCTGAGTGCTGAGGGAACCCACAGGCAGGCCCCAGAGCCCAGGAGTAGCCTGCAGGAGAGGGTCATGGCAGAAGCTGAAGGAGGTTGCAGCGAGCAGGAGCGCTGTCCTCTCCTGCTGGGAAGCCGCTGGGCTGCGGCTCCTGGTGGCCCTCGTTGGGCAGAGGTTTGCAATCCCACAGGGTGATCAGGAGAGCTGGGGGCAGGCCCCCAGCTCTCCTGCCACCTGCCAAATGCTCATGGTCTCATGGGCATTGTCTAGTTATTGGTCTGATGTTATCTCTATGATACACTTTCCTCCTGTATTTTCACCTAATATCATGTTATAATTCATAGTTGTGTTCGTTCTTTGGCTTTCCATCTTTGAAAATCAAATGATGGTAGGAACTAGAAAAACAGTTAAGAGGAAGTGAGCACTTTATTTCCTAGTACAGTTCCATAAGTATTTACATGTGTTCTTCTCGAATCCTGTGATGCTCTTTTATGATTTCAAGGTTTGCTAACATAAATGTTAACTTTCTGATATGTGTTTTTTTAGGTGACTCCATCAGTGATGGAAGTAAGAAATGGACTTAAATAAATGTGTTTAAGTAAATAAAAAAGTATTTCCAAAGTCTGCTTGTGGAATGGCAAGAAGGGGGAAAAATTCAACTTCCCCAATTGGAGAATTCTCCATATTCTCCCAAGCAGTGGGGACAACCAAAGCAACAGTCTTGTGCCCCCAATCTTGGGGTTTGTTCATATGAATCTTAACCCTGCAAAGGATAGGCTAAGCTTACCTAAAATTAAGCCTAAGAATCACTGACCCTCCAGAGAACCTCTTCTGTTGCTCAGATGTGGCCTCTCTCTCAGCTGACACAGCAAGCAAACTCACCGCCCTCCCCCTCTCTACATGGGACATGACTCCCAGGGGTGTGGGCCTTCCTGGCAACGTGGGACAAAATCCTAGAATGAGCTGAGACCCACCATCAAGGGATTAATGAAACCTTCTCTACCAAAATGGGCAAGAGTGAAATGAGACAAAGTGTCAATGGCTGAGAGATTCCAAACAGAGTCAAGAGGTTATCCTGGAGGTTATTCTTATGCATTAAATAGATATCACCTGTTTAATGAAGATGTAGTGGAGAGGCTAAAGGGAACTGCCTGAAACTGTAGAGCTGTATTCCAGCAGCCACGTTTCTTGAAGATGTTTGTATAATGATACAGCTTTCACAGTGTGACTGTGTGATTGTGAAAACCTTGTGTCTGATGCTCCTTTTATCTACCTTATCGATAGATGTGTAGAACATATAGATTAAAATTAAATAATTAATGGGGGAACAAATGTTAAAATAAATTCAGTACATTGAAATGTTGGTGATTGGTGAGTGGGAGGGATGGGGTGTGGTATGTATGATTTTTTTTTCTTTTTTCTTTTTATTTCTTTTTCTGGATTGATGCAAATTTTCTGAGAGGTGATCATGCTGATGAATATATAACTGTGTGATGCTAATGTGAATTTTTGATTTTATACCAAGAATAGAATGACGATAGGGTAAGAATGTTCATTTTTGTATGTTGTCATGTTTTTAAGAAAATTTTTTTAATTAAAATAAACAAATAAATATGTTTAGTATAAATTGTATCCCTTTATAGAAATAGGCATGGCATTGCAGATTTATATTTTACACAATTACATTGCATCAGTGAAAGTAACTTCAGGAAGCCTCTTTTTTCTATTAGAGCAGTTGTAGATATACAGAAAAATTGCACAGAGAGAACAGAGTTCCCATGTACCTCTCCACATACAAGCACAGTTTTGTCTGTTATTAACAGTTTGATTAGTGTGGCATCTTTGTTATAACTGGTAAAACAATATTACTGTAATTGTCCTATTAACTGGAGTCCATGGTTTACTTTCACGTTCACTGTTTGTGTTGTGCAGCTTGAGGGTTTGTAAAAGTTTTTGTTCTGGTGACAAGTAGAGCCTGAAGCATTTGGGTATGCAGTTCCCATACTGCACTGCTGCCGCTGCTGCCCTGG
>PVIY010060492.1:0-11614 GCA_004026745.1 Myrmecophaga tridactyla
AAATACCACACACTGGTTAGCTTAACAACGAGCATTGATGCCTTCATGGTTTCAGAGGCCAGAAATCCAAAACCAAGGCGTTGGTGGGACCATACTTTCTGGCGCTGGCTTGCCACAATCCTTGGGGACACTTGGCTTGCATCTCTGCCTCGTGCCACGTGGCCAAGTCCTTGGTCTCCTCCTGTGGCTTTCTTGGACTTCTGGCTTCCAGTTCCTTCGGCTTACAAAGGATTCCCGTAATACAGATTAAGGCCCGCTCTTATTTTTGTTTGGCCACACACCTAAATGGGATTTTAGGAGACCCTATTGACAAATGAGGCCACTCTTCGCAGAGTCCTATTTACAGACAGGTTCACACCCACAGGAACGGGGATTAAGCTGAACATGTCTTTTTGTTAAGGTTCCCGATCCCGTCTACCATGACACAGGACTCACCACTGTGAAGGCTGTGCACATCTGTGAATATACTAAAAGGTGTCAAATTGTACACTTGAAATGGGTGAATTGCACTGTATGTGACATATCTCAATATAGCT
The DNA here is from genome assembly GCA_004026745.1 of Myrmecophaga tridactyla. NCBI lineage: Eukaryota > Metazoa > Chordata > Mammalia > Pilosa > Myrmecophagidae > Myrmecophaga > Myrmecophaga tridactyla. The sequence continues at coordinate 537 of PVIY010060492.1, forward strand.
GTTTAAAAATAATTTTAAAATAATTTAATGGGTGAGTCACAGTTTCCAACCTCAGTGTGAAAATAATTGGCAGAAAAATAATAGCAGCAACTTTTGGTGTGCAGTATGTTAAGTGTCCCGGCAGATGTGAGGTGAGAGCCCACAGAGACTGGGTGAAGGACAAATGCTGGTGAGTGCTGGGAAGCACCCCTGCACCCCAGCTCCCTCCTCCTCTAAATCTGCGCTTGCTTCCGGAGGTGGGCAGAGGCTGTGAACCCAAATGCTGGGACTGAGGGGTGGGGTCTGTGGGAGGCCCAGCGGCCCCCAGGGCCTGCTCAGGGCCAGCACCCCCTCCCACCATCCCCCCACCTGCCTGCCCGGCAGCCCCCATTCCTAAGCTGCCAGGTCTCTACCCCCACAAACCATACAAACCCAGGATCCCCCAAGGTGTGACCTCAGCTGCAGAGGAGCCTGGTGAAAGCTGCTTTAGAGCTTCAGCTACTAGTTGGAGGAGTTGGGAAGGGTGTTGGCCACGCTCCCAGAGCTAGAGGAGTGGGGTGGGCCTCCCAGGGGCGCCGGCGGCCTTGTCTGTAAACTGGAGAACCGCATGAGGATTCAAGATGGCAGATGTAAAGGCCTAGCTCGGTGCCGGCACACAGCTGGCGCCTAATCTACGCTCCACAGAGGCCCGATATGCTATCAGCTAGAGGTGTGAGGCGCCCAGGCCGCAGACCAGGGTTCGTGCAGTCAGGATCCCTCCCGTAACCCGACAGGCCTGAACAGACCCATCTTGTACACCAGCTCCGGCTTGTACCCAAAGGGAAAGGGCAACACCTCGTAAATTGAAACACCTTTGGCCTGCCTGGGAGATCCGCGCCCCACACGCACTTCACCTGAGTCTTGGGAGACTTTTCATCACACAGGCCAGCGTGCCAAGCGGCCAGGAGGTCTGAAGCCCCTCGGGGGCTGCTTTAACGAGCCTGGGGACCTCCGCAGAGCATTCATTCCTGGCTGGTGGTGGGCAGAGCCGTGCACAGTGGAGGCAAGCTGGGCTGGCTGTATTTCACTACTGGTTATGAAGAGGTTTAAGAACAGGTCAATTAGCTGCAATGTGGTTTCAGAGCTGAGTGGGCTGCAGCATTTGCAAAAATCATTTCTTCCCCACAAAAACCTACTATACAGGCAGCGTTCATTCTGGTGTTCAGCCAGATGATCAGTAAAGATGTTTGGAGCCCCAGGTGCTGGGCTCAGTTTGAAGGATAGAGAAGTAAATCATTCAAACGACATTTATTTATAGAGTGCCTGCTCCTCTGGGGCGCTCTGCTGGTCAGTGAATGGGACAGGGGTGGTCCCTGCCCTCAGGGGCCTGGTATTTGCATTGGGGAGCAGATCTGGAAAGCAGGCAAGTGAAGGAAGTGATCACAGATCAGGTAAGCCTTCAAGTGTGATGAGGAGGATAAACAGAGGACTGAGATGATAGCACTGGATGACCAGACGCCTCTCTGATAGCATGGCATTTGGGCTGAGACCTAGAGGATAACTGAAAGGATGAGTCAGCCATGGAAAGAGAGCAAGAAAATCATTACAGAGGGGCAAATGCCCTGGGGCTCAATCCCCTGCCAGACTAGGGTAAACTAGAGCATAGAGAGAGACAGCCAGGAGCAGAAGGTGGAGGGTGGAGGCAGGGGACATGGAAACCACGATTGAATGTGGATTTTATTCTTAGTTAGATGGGAAGCCCGTAGAAGGTTTACAGCAGAGAAGTAATGCGCTGCAAGTCATATTTGTGCATTGCCGCTCTTCCCTTGCTGTTTGGAGAAAGGACACAAGAGGGGAGCAGATAGACCTGCTAGGAGGCTTTTGGTTACTCAGACGAGAGGGGTGGTAGTGGAGACAGAGAGAAAGACCCAGAGCCCCAGTCTGACCTCCTGTTAAGGCTGACAGTGGCACGCAAGGAAGGATTTGTTCAGGAACTGTGTGTGTGGGCATGTGTGTGTGTGTGACACACGTGTATGTGTCTGTGTGTTTAGTTCCACAAGGCTCCAAATTATGGAGACTGCAGAGGGTGCTGCTCTCAGCACCGTCATATTCCTTTCCCTCACTGCTTGTTGTCTAGTTGTGTCTGTACTCAGTCCATTTCTTGCTGCTGAAAGATTCAAACTGCATCCCCATTCTGGGTTTTTCGTAACGTTTCCCCTGATGTTTCTACAGCTTCAGTTGGCTTGGGGTCTGCATCTCACCAGGCAGCAGGTGACAGTTTGCCCAAATGCTGTGTCACTGCACAACAGGGGTCACCAGCTATGCTGGTTTCAAGTTGTTATGTACTATAGAAAATGCCATGCTCTTTTCATCCATTCCTGTGGGTGCAGACCTGTGGTGGGTGGGATCTTTGGTTAAGTTATTTCAGTTTGAAATGTGACCCACATCATTCAAGGTGGGTCTCAATCCCTTTTACTGGAGTCCATTATGAGAGGATCAAGCCCAGAGAGCTCAAGGAGAACCACAAAGAAGCCACTGGAACCAGGAGCTGAAGGCATTGAAACCCAGGAGCAAAGGACCAGCAGATGCCAGCCATGTGCCTTGCTAGCTGACAGGAACCCGGGATGCTGGCAGTCAGTCTTCTGAGTAGATATCATCCTGTTGCTGTCTTAATTGAGACATTTTCACAGCCTCAGAATTGTAAATCTACACGCTAATAAAACCCCTTTGTTAAAAGCCAACCCATTTCTGGTATATTGCATTTTGGCAGCTTTAGCAAACTGCAGTACAAGCTTTCCATCCTGGAATGACTGGGTCATCAAGAGCTGCTTTCTGGCGTCCTCCATCTAGCCCATCCACTGACTCCACTACCAGCTACCGGCTTTGGGCTCCGTTAGGAGTGCATTCAGCTGCAAGAAACAGCAAAACTTATGAATGGATAGGAGTCGGTCTCACACGGCAGGGAGTCTGGGATAGTCCAGGGCTGGCATGGCTTCTTGGTGATGCCAGGAGGCTCAGGTTATTCCTTTCCTTCTGCTCCACTACTCTTCTCCATCAGGCATGGTTTTAGTATGAGCAACAGAAGCCGAATTGAGCCTGTTCAACAAAACAGTAGTTTATTAAAAAGAATCCTGGGGAAGGCTGGAGTAGCAGGCCCCAAACTAAGCCCTAAGGAACAACCTCCCCAGTGACACCACCCTGGGACCAGCCTAGACAGGAAACCAATGCCGCTGGCCCACAGGTACCTGATGCTGTTCGTGTCCACCACTGGGAGCTCGGCCTTACCGCCACAGCACTGCCACTGGCACCTGTGTCACCTCGGATGGTAACACCATGCACTGATGACTGCTGTGCTTCCCATCGCAGGTTTCCTATTTCTGCCCAGCTACTAATAAGTGTGTTAGGAGCAGACACCTTGTCTTTTAATTTAAAGGTGGCAGGACCCTGAGAACCCCACCAGGGCCCTCTGCACAAGCCTGCCTGGGATGTAATGGGCTGAGGCTTTGGGTTCTCTGCCTTGGGGGACAATGAGCACCTTCTGGGAATGCAGGGTAGGGTACAGGTCAGTGTTGACGGCAAGGAGGTGATCTGGGTGGTGGCTACTGCTAGTTGCCAATTCTGTATAAATTCTCCCCCTCTTTCTTACTAACAGAACCCTGGTGTGGGAGGGAATAAAAATGTGCCCCTCTGAAATACTCTTCTCCTCAGTTAGGGGTGGCCAATTGACCCAACCTGGCCAATGAGATGTAGGGGAAAGGCGCTGGGGAGAAGAACGCTTTCCAAATAAAAAGTCAAAGCTTTGTAGAAGAAAGGCCGCCTTTGTCCTTTTGCCTAGCACCCCAACCCCCCTTTCTCCTCCTCCTGCCAGGAAAGGTGATGTGACACTAGTGATGGAGCAGCTCTCCTGTGGCCATGTGATGTGAGGCAACAGCATTAACCAGAGTGAGGGAGCTGGAGGGAACATGGGAGGTTAGAAGAGAGAGGGAGATGCACAAAATGGTAGGGAACGGGAGAGCAAGTTAGCAGGAAAGTGGGTTGTGACTCAAGCCCTAAAGAAATCAAGGCAACAAGCAGTTAAAAAATAAAGAATGTGTCAGCACTACAGGAAGTAAGCAGGAAAGGGGACAAGGAAGGGAAGGGAATTTGTTTCTCTGAAGAGTGCAGCCCAGACACATAGATAGACCGGCCAAGCATCTTCTGATTCCATCCGGTATCTGACAAAGGAAAAACAACACAGCTCAAGATATTCATGGGGCAAGGAGCCACATGCTGGCAATTTCCCAAATCTATTTAAAACTAAAACTGAAATCTAAGTCAGCATTAAATTTGTATGGCGTTAATAAATAGTTCACCATGGTTTTGGCCAGGAGGGCTGACTTTCTTGTAAAGTAAGGAAGTCATAAAGACAAGTAAAACTTTGGAATTCAGAGGTGCGTCTGGAGAAGAGAACTGATGGCTGCATCCAGGCATGTTTTCCCAGGCTTGCACCCATGAGTCCCCAGGGACTAATGAGAGGACGGCACTAAAAGCAAGACATCAGGAGGCTAAATCACAGATCCCTGGAGTGGGCAGGACAGTGTTGAGAAAGTACTATTTCTTCCCACAGTAAATCACAGCTTCATCCACAGAACGCAGCCTTGTGCAACAGCCTTAGGTTGCCACATCCATTTGCATCTTCCAAGGGCCCCGTGCGGCAAGGCACATAGCTGTATCACCTGGGAAGACCCAAGACAGCTATGGGGCTTTCTAAGGACCACCAAGTAAATTGGCCTTGAGTTAGGACTCTGGTCCATATCCGGTGTCTCCTGTTTCAAAGCTCATGGGGCCACATGTGGGAGGGAAAAAAGACAAGAATGGAAACTCACAGTCCCCAGATGAGCACGTTGATATTATCAAAATCCTCCTAGCCACCCTGTGATGTTGGGATCATGCCCCCATTTTACAGTCAGGGTAACTGAGGTCAGCAGAAACACAATAATTAGCCAAGGTCACCAGCAGCACCGGAATTCAGTCCCAGGTCAAAGGCTCCAAAACCCCCACTCTCACCTGTTTAAGATGACCCTCATGCCCTAAGAAAGCGGCAGAGTGGCACAGTGCACCAATTAAATGCAGGGACTCTGGGGCCAGCCTGCCTTAGTGGAATTCCCATTCCCCCTTGCTTGCTAGCTGTGGGACCTTGGGTAGTTTTCCCTTTTTTTTTTCTTTTTCTAAAAATTATGTTGTGGTGACATGCATATATATATATATATATATATATATATATATATATATATATATATATCTTGAATCATTGACTTTCATCATTTTTAATGTTTTTTATTGTATTATATAACACATATGCCAGGCAAAGAAAGAAAAAGCAATAGTTCTCAAAGCACACTTCAACAAGTTGTTACAGAATACAGCCCAGAGTTTGTCATGGGCTACAATTCCACCATCTCAGATTTTTCCTTCTAGCTGCAAAACACTGGAGGCTAGAAGGAACATTAACATAGTGATTCAGCAGCCATACTCGCTCCGTTAAATCCTATTTGCTCTATTATACCGCCTCCATCTCCTCTTATCCTTCTCCCAATCTATAGGAATCTTCAGGCATTGCCCGTTCTGACCTTTGCATGTTGAGAAGTGGTGTCAGCACTAAAGGAGAGGGGGGATGTGATTGAAGCAGGATAAAATAGGACAACTTGTTAGTCCCTGGTTTCCTACTCAGTTCTGAAAGAGTTAACAGAAAACTCTTATCTAGCTCCAAAGGAATTAACACAAACTATTGCAAACTTCCTGGGACAAAAATCTCCCTAAAGCCCCCAAACCTAACCATTGAATTCTCCTCCAACCATAAAAGCTTGAAAATTCTGGGCCCAAGGCAAACTGTTAGCTAATAATAGGAAGCATAGGGTCATAAAGATTGTTAGCCATTTGCCAAAGACAAACTTTGGGTCCGTGACAACAAACCATGATTTCTGCTAGCTATCTCCTCCTAGAACAAAGAAGACACCTAGTGTTCAAAGGTTACTTTGGAAACCTACCACTGGTAAAACTTTCCTACAAAACAAGCTGTCCCACTCCACTCAGTGTCTGTCTCTCCCTTGGGCACCACATTATCCTCTCTAACATTTACTGTCTTTTTAGTAAACTTCTCTTTTTATTCCTACTGGCCCTCTCGTCTCTAAATTCTTTTCGTTTCAAGGTTATCGAACCTGGATCGGGGCTCAGCTGGCATCATTGCTCACAGGGCACCAGTTCCATATTCTGCTGAGCCCGCCAGGAGTGATTTCAAAAAATCCCAGGACAGCAACATCTTCCACCTAAGACACCAGCCCTCAAGACCTTCCCCTCATGCCCCTCAATACTAATCCTTGCCATTCTGCTTGGTCCCTTCTCCTTAGCTGCCTTTTTCTAGCCTTTGTGCTCTTTATTCTTGCCACTCTCATGAGCCTCTGCTTCCCCCGTCTGGGTAGGCTGCTCAGCATGAAGTCCTCCCCTAGGGCCCTTCCCTTCCTTCCCTGTTTCAGGCGCGCCCTCTCCTCCCTTTGCTGCCGACTGCCAAGTCCAGGTATTGATACCTTTGCCTCCTCCACTGTTCATCCTTCATGCCCACTCGATGCTAGGTTTGCAAAATGGCTTCCTGTGGTGCAAAGGTTGCGGATTTCCCAAGGGACCATCCTTACAGCCCCTGTAGAGATTTTTACCCCTGGTCTTGCCCCCTCCTTTTCCCTTCCTTTTCCCCAAGGGAAATTCTTCAGGTATTCTTGCTCACCTCCTCCTTTGCTTATGGCCTATGTATTATTCCTGTACTCTTCATAACATCAACCCTCTCCTCCCAAAGGAGAACGCAGGCTTTCGCTAAACGGGACCTCCGTTCCTTTTCTCTGTTTGTAGAGTGGCTTTAGATCGGGTCAAGCATGAAGCTTACTTTCTGCTCCCAGAGTTGGGAAAGGAGCAGAGGTTTTGCCCAGAGCCACTGGGGTGAGAAGTCTGGCTCCCCAGCCCACTGGGTCTGGCTTAGGAGTCAAGGGGTGAGTCCAGACAGCGTCTCCTAACATCTAAGATTTTTGTTCCTCACGGGGACGCCCTGGGATGACAAGGTGTCTTGAGGGTACAATTCACCTGAAGGATGAGCCCTTGAACCCCAGTAAATGAGTATCCCTCTCTCTCTCCTTTCAGAATAATGGGCGGTGCACCCAGCACCCCAATTGCCAGGCCCCTGAACAACTGGGATAATTTGCTGATGACCGAACTGGAAAAGAGAAAAGGCTAATTTCTTATTGTAATATTGCTTGGCCTCAGTATACATTGGGAGGTGGAGAAGAACAGCTGGGAAACGGCACTTTAAGCTTTAACACTATTCTCCAATTAAATATTTTTTGTAAGAGAGAAGGGAAATGGTCTGAAATTTCTTAATGTCCAGCTTTTTATGGCTCTATGTCAGGACAAGGCCATGAGGAGAGCTTGTAAAGCGTGTTATCTAAAGGGGGAATTAAAAGATGGACCTTTCTGTCTCAGGAAGAGAAGGAGGCAGGTATTTTAAATGACTTATTTTTGGCTAAACCACATGAAACCTCAAAAAGACTCAGGAATGAGCTTCCCCCAAATCCAGACCCTGAGCCCACTGGAAGCAAGACCCTCCTTCTTTAAAAGAAGAGGCTTCCAAGCCCACTGTGGGCCCTCCTTATTCAAGTCCAGCAGGACACTCTGGCAGTGGAGCCCCTCACCACCCCCTGGAGAAGGGAAAAGGAGTTCCAAAGGAAATGGGATGTATCCTCCCTGGAAAGTAGCCAGTGAGGATATGGGAACTATGGGGTCCACGTTCCTTTTTCTATGACCAACTTAGCAGAGTGTAAGAAGCAATTGGGAAAATTTTCTAAAGACCTCTCCAAGTTTCTGGAGGAATTTAAACACCTGGTCCTCACCTATGAGCCTACTGGGGAGACATGTTCCCTTCTGCTGCACTCTAGAGGAGAAATGGAGGATTTGGGTAAAAGCCCACGGGCATGCAGACAAGCTGCCTGGGGAACAGCAGGGACAAACGCAGGCAGGGGAGACAAGTGAGGCTATGAAAAAATATACTAATGTAGATCCAGACGCTGAGGAGGGACAAATCATGCTAAAAACTTACTGTATAGTCAGTCAGCCTCTGATATAAGGAGGAAACTGCAAAAGATGTCCTCAGGGCTGCAGATGCCTAGGAGTGACCTTATGAGATTGCCTTTTCTGTCTTTAATAACTGAGACAGGGCTGCAGAGGAAGCGAGAGCAAGGAGAGACAGGAATAAGGCACAGCTGGTAGCTATGAAAGGTGAGCAGCCTCTTCAGGACCACCGGGAACCTGTTAACAATGTGGAGAGCTGGGGCACCGGAGGTGGGAGTGCCCCAAAGACCAGAGGAGCCCCAGAGATGGAGAGAGCCTCCAGGGCCCTGTCCACAAGGCGGGAAGGCAGGACACCGGGCCTGAGTGCGTGGAGCCCCCAAGGGGCAGCGAATCCTCTCCAAAAGCCCTGTTGGCCACCCCCAACCAGGACTTCAGGGGTCCGGGCCAAGGGCTCCCTGGATTTCACTGAAGAATATGGAAATCTTGGAGCTACAGGTGTCTCTAGACATGGTAGGAGCCACAGATTCTGTCTTAACCTCTCACTCCGGCCCTCTCTCCTCTAAAACCTGCCCCATATCGACCAAAAGGGGGAAGAATGAAATGAGACAAAGTGTCAATGGCTGAGAGATTCCAAACAGAGTGGAGAGGTTATCCTGGAGGTTATTCTTACACATTAAGTAGATATCATCTTGTTATTCAAGATGTAACGGAAAGGTTGGAGGGAACTGCCTGAAAATGTAGAGCTGTGTTCCAGTAGCCATGTTTCTTGAAGATGATTGTATAATGATATAGCTTTCACAATGTGACTGTGTGATTGTGAAAACCTTGTGTCTGATGCTCCTTTTATCCACCTTGTCAACACATGAGTAGAACATATGGAATAAAAATAAATAATAGGGGGAACAAATGTTAAAATAAATTTAGGGGCGGGCCACGGTGGCTCAGCAGGCAAGAATGCTTGCCTGCTATGCCAGAGGACCCGGGTTCGATTCCCGGTGCCTGCCCATGTAAAAAATAAATTAAAAAAAAAAATTTTTTTTAAATAAATAAATAAATAAACAAAAATAAATTTAGATTGAAATGCTAGTGATCAATGAAAAGGAGGGGTAAGGGGTATGGTATGTATAAATTTTTTTTCTGTTGTCTTTTTATTTCTTTTTCTGAATTGATGCAAATGTTCCAAGAAATGATCATGATGATGAATATGCAACTATGTGATGATATTGTGAATTATTGATTATATATGTAGAACGGACTGATCAAAATAGGAATATTTGCGTTTGTTTGGTGTTTTTTGGTATTTAAAAAAAAAATTTTTTTTTAATAAAAAATAAAATAAAACCTGCCCCATAGTGGGAGTAGATGGGAAGTCTCAGGCTCGAGCCTTCACCCCGCCTGTCCCCTGCTGAACAGTCCTCGCCTTTTGGGAATGTGCTGGCACAGGCCCTAGCCCTCCTGCATTTGAAGTCTAGCTATCTCTTTCAGTGTATAAATGATTTATTAATATGCAGCCCTACAAGAGAAGCTTGTCCAGCAGGGACACCGCTGCTCCCCTCAATTTCCTAGCCAAATGAAATTACTGAGTTTCACCTTCTAAACTCAGACTGCCGTACAAAAGGTTCTTTACCTTGGGTTTGTCCTCACCCCAGGGGAGGGCTCTTTGTTATCTGAAAGAACCCAGGCTACGCTCTCCGTGCCACCCGCTGAAATGTAAACCCAGACCCACACATACAAAAGTAAGCATTGAAGCAGTGAAATTGAACTGTTTAAAAATGCCTTAAGTATATTCTGACAAGTTTTATTTTGATGGCTATTTGTATGTTGTGAGATGTTTGCTTGGAGACAGTTTACAAAATTGTTTTGGAAACTTAAGTATGAAGGATATAAAGATTGTGTTTTTTCATTAAAAGGAAAAAAAGTGTAGTTTTGTCCTAAGATCGAATGAATGGTTGTTACAGAATGAGGAAAACGTAAGATAAAACCTGAACAGATATAGAAGGTTTAGAGAGTTCATGGAGAAATTATGGTCACAGTTAAGAAAGTTTAATGGGTCTATAATATACAAACACAAAACTAAAACTTACTTTTCTGTTGAAGTGACAAAGCTTTCTTAAATTATTATCCCATCTTCAGTACAGAGTTTTTCTTAAGCAATAGCATAACGAAGCAAAAAGTCTATAGTTTGGCAAAATAACTCCTTATGTCTGGGTTAATGTTAGCATAACCTTAGTTGTTCAAAACGAAACTTCTAAGTCTTTTCCTCAACTTTAATTAAATAAAAAAAAATACAAATATTGTTTCAAATCACACTACCTTTAAAACTTTGCTTTCTTTAGGTCATCACATATATATATATATATATATATATCTTTTATTAAAAAGTTGCAAAAAAGTATTCTTTCACCTTATAAAAATCAAGTGCTAAAAATAGCTAAATTCATTTAATATATTATAAGTTGCATACAAAATGTTCAGTATATTAGAGCATTTCCTAATATAACTCATGTAGATAGTTTGACTGAATGTCATAAGTACTTGGAATCTCAGGTAGCACATGAGATTCTGTTGGTTTGTCCAGAGTATTGCCCCGATGAATCCCAGAATGATTTGATCAGTGACTGGAAAAGTATTTGCAAGCCCCCATCAGGGAATGGTGAGAGCGGGGAGAAATTCAACTTCCCCAAGCTGAATTCTTGATATTCTCACAAGCAGTGTGGACAACCAAAGCTATAGGCTGAGCCCCCAGTCTTGGAGTTTGTTCATATGAAACTTAACCCCACAAAGGATAGGTCAAGTCTACTTAAAATTTAGGCCTAAGAGTCGCCCCCAGAGAGCCTCTTTTGTTGCTCAGATGTGGCCTCTCTCTCCAGCCAACGTGATGAGCAGTCTCACCACCCTCCCCCTCTCTGCATGGGACATGACTCCCAGGGGTGTGGACCTTCCTGGCAACGTGGGACAGAGATCCTGGAATGAGCTGAGACTCAGCATCAAGGGACTGAGAAAAACCCTAGAATGAGCTGAGAATTAACATC
>PVIY010060493.1:0-11613 GCA_004026745.1 Myrmecophaga tridactyla
CCGCCCCCTCCTGCTGCCCTACCCCCACCTCACCACTCTTGTTGCTCTGCCCCTCATCCTGCCCTGCCCACTTCTCCTGCCCACCCCCTCCTCCTGCCCGGTGTCCCCTACCCACCCCTGACTGGGGTGGCCCTGTGGGAGAATGCTGGTGCTAGAGGAGGGGATAGGCCCTGGATGCCGAGGCAGCGCTGCCCCTCATTGCCCCTCGCTGCCCCTCACTGCCCCTCGCTGCCCTGTGCCTGCCCCCACCCTCCCCTCTCTGCTCCCGGCAGCTCTACCCTCTCTGCCCCTGGGCCTCGGGTGAGGGCACTGGTGGGCCCTTCTGCCCGGGTCCCTCAGACGAGAGGCCTAAGTCCCCAGCCCAGCGCCCAACCTGTTTGCTCAGCTGGGCAGCAGGGTTCTGACCACACCGTCCCAGGATGGAAGGGCCGCCCTTCTGCTGCCCGGGTGTGACCTCAAGGACAGGCAGACAGGAGAGGCACAGAAGGGCCAAATCGTCCACCCCAAAGGCATCTGGATGACACAGTGACCTGGATAGCATGGAAGGAAATCGGGGCCACCGCTGCCCTGGCTGCAGCGACGGCAAACCGACACCAGGCCCTCCCGACGTCCGTCCCCTCTGGGGCAGTTCTCACTGAAAACAGCCTGGGAGAGCGAAGGTCTGAGTGTGCGAGCTCAGAATGCAGACGCACCGCGTGTGCGGTGTTTTCCGAGGGCCAGTCCACTAGGGAGGCGGGCACGCTACCACTGACCCAAACTGACCTGCCGCTCTGCCTCGGCAAGGGGCCCGGCCAGCGGCAGTCACGTCCCAGATGTCCCTTTGTTCTGGGCATGAGGCTACAGCTTTCAGGGAAGGCGTCTCTCTGTGGGACCTGCCGACCACTATAAATTTCCATTTAATGCGCCTACATACTTGTGCCGCCAAGTCCTGCCACTTGGGGTCAGGGGTGGGTCTTGTGCCCGCCAGGCTTCCACACGTGCCCGTGGCAGAAGAATGGGGCCCAGCTGCTTGCCCTCGGCACCCCGCACTGCTCCCCAGGTCACTGCGTCCTCCTCGCGCCTTCGCCTGTGGCTTTGGGACATCTGGGTTGTCCCCCAGCTCCTGTTTTCACAGGGGCAGCTGCCAAACTAGCATGTCCTGCCATGATGCACTTGAGTTCTGTGTTTTCCTGGACATTTGCACCCTCCTGGATTTTGCCATGTCGCCAGTTTGGGCCTCCCGTCCCATCCTGGGGAAAGGAGCCGAGTCAGCCGTGGCCCTGTTCCTCTCCACGTGTCTCGACCTCTGCTCCAGGTCACCTATATGCATGAGACGTCTTGTTCCAGTTGAAAACTATACTGCGGGTGAGAAGGTGAAGTTCAGGGGTGGGTGATGGGCCACAGGCTTGGGAGTAAAGTGGGAGGTGAAGGGGCCCGAGAAGGGTGCGTGGAAAGGAAGGGTGAGCAGAAGGGAAGGGCGAGTGGAAGGGGAAGGAGAGTGGAAAGGCATGTGGAGGGGTGAATGGAAAGGAAGGGTGAGCGAGAGGGTGTGTGGAAGGGAGCATGGACAGGAGCATGGAAGGGAGCATGGAAGGGAGTGTGGAAGGGAGCATGGAAAGGAGCATGGAAGGGAGCATGGAAGGGCACGTGGAAGGGTGCCAGGAGGGCCCAAGGCTTTGCCTGCTCATCACGGCATTTGGGCCCTGCTTTCATCCAGCTGTCATTGGCCCACCTTCCGCTATTTCCAGAACTAGAATATCATGAAAGACTTGGTCAGACACTTGGCTTAAGTTGTCTTCGGCATGCGGTGCTTACTGGTCTCACCTGTATAATCATCCGATACCAAAAGATTTGGGAGCCTGCCCTATCCCCCGTGTTCTTTTTGAAGTGTTTTCAGTCCACAGGTCAATAATTCCAGAATTATCCCCTGGGATGGCCAACTAGCAATCTTCCCTTGAGCAGTTTTTGCGATTCGGACAATTGCCCACAGTAACCCCACGTCCAGACGCGCCGGGTGGCTTAGGACTGGCTGGGGAGACAGCGGCTGGGATGTCTCTGTCCTTCCCGGAAAGCGGGCTCCTGGCATCAGGTCTGTCCCCAGGGACCAGCGGGCCTTCACCCTGCAGAAATGCCGGCTTGGGGTGCACGTTCCCACAGCCACCCTCCCAGGGGGCCTGCATACCCTCTGCCTGGAAGTGAGAGCGGGCCCCCCGATGAGGAGTGAGGGAAGGCCGCTTCCGGGGTACCTGTTGGCGGGGTCCTTCTCAGGGCCAGCCTGGTGATGGGGTGCCCTCCTGTCGTGCTGAAGGCCTGCTGCATGGGGCTGGGGGCTCGGGCCACCCCAGCCGGCCCTGGGCTCACTTCCCACCTGAGGGAGCCCGCCTGCGTCCAGCCGGTGGGCTGGAGTGAGTTGTTAACAGTCCCCTCCCTGCATCCCACTGTGTAATTTCACGTGTGCACGCGGGCGTGTGTGCCTCTGTCTGCTGGGGCACCCCCTCCTCACCTCTCCCGCCCCACTCCCCTGCACCCTAATCCGCCCAGCAGCCCCCCACACTGCACCCCCGCCGGACCTCTCCAGCCCTGATGCCCCCAGACAGACCAAAAGAGGGGGCCAAGGGGAGGTGACTGTTCTGCTGATGGCCTCATCTTCAAAATCTGCAAAATCCGCCCGTTTGCCAGGAAGCCTCCGTTTGTAGGGCTGCGAACGCAGAGAAGAGTCACTTCAAGGGAAAACAGGAGAAAGGCTGTTGTCTCTGCAGGCCGATCTGTTTATTATTCTTTTATTACTTTTTTATTTGTACTATATCGTTTTATTTATTTATACTTTTTAATATGGGGTTTGATGAAGGTCGGAAAAGCGGTCAGGGTTTTCTCGGCTGCATTTTATTGCGTTCCTGCTTTCTTCCCCTGCCGCCTTATCAGTTAAGATGGCAAGTAACATTTCAAGAGACGAAAATAGTATGTTCTCGGATTGCTCATGTCACATCTGGCCATGGGAAGTCGGGGTTTTCTGTGGAGTTTTATGATTGCATTTTCTGCTGGCGTCACCGCCGACCCCTGGGAGACCTCCACTCACGTTGTGACTCGATACCGCTCACAGCGCCTCCCACGTTTACAAGGTTTTAAAATTAAAAAAGTAATGAACTTCAAAGCATTTAAAAATAAAGTCCTTTTAAATAAAAGCTGGTTTCACATGCTGGTTCGTGGTCCACACATGATTTCTCTGGATTTTCAAAAACGGGGCGTGCACAGCTCCTGGAGTAAGGAGAGCAACCTGATTTGTTGGTTTTTTAAGCCTGAACTCAAACTCTTCAGGGAGTGCCAGGCCAGGGTACAGGTTTTGAAGAAACATTTTTGATAAAATCAGTGGCGATAACAGGTTTTCAAAAGAAAAAACACACATGTAAAATGCCCTTGAAAATGAAATCGCTACTTTGCGTTTGAACATTCAATTTCACTGTTTAAGGACATAAATATTCAAATAAAGATGGTCTTTATTTACCTACCAGGGTGTGACTCACTGCGGACTCGGGTGGATCACCTCGCACTGCAAGTGTTTTGGTGTCTATGTACTCAACCCTGACATTTTACAAACTCACCTTGCAGCGTCTTCAGACTCGGGAGGACGGGACACGCGGGGAACGGCCGCGCGCAACCCAGGCCCCCCTGCCCTCCCCGTCTCTGCCCCTCTCAGGTCTGGAAGCGAACCTGGGAAGCCGAGGCCCGCCTGCAGGAGGGGCTGCGCCGAGGCGGCGGGTGGCGCTCTGCTCACCCCGGGGGGCCTTCAGCCCCACGCGCAATGCCGCGCTGCCCGGGCCGCGGCCCTCCAGCCCCCCGCGGGCGAGTCCGGCCGGCCCGACGTGGGAAGCCCGCGCAGCGCCACCGGGAGGCCTCGCTGCGCAGCTCCACGCGTGGGTGGGCCCGCGGGCGGGCAGCTGCAGGGCGCTGGGGCTGGCGGCCTCCGCGCAGGGGAGCCTGCGAGGGACGAGAAGCGCCCAGAGAAGGCCCTTTCCTGGGCTACAGCAGGTACGTCCCCACTGGTCAGCCTGTGGCCGGGGACGGCGACCCCTTGTTGTGACTTTCAGTTCCCTGCGGGCCGGGCGCAGCCGGCGGAAGACGCGGCGGGACACGCGGTGCGAGACTCGGTGCGAGACGCGGCGGGACGCCGAGGCGCCCTCGTGAACATGGGAAGCGGCACCGGCCGGGCTTTCCCGCATTTTGAAAGATCCCTCAGGGGGAGAAGTACGTCTGAAACGTCATTTTAAAGAGCGTGCTCGGGCTTCCGGCTCTGCAGCAAAGGGGCACAGACTCACTGCCCACCGCCCACCCCTCTGAACTCTCCTGAACGGCCCGGACAGAGGCGGACTGGCCTGAGAAGCAGCACAGGGGTGAGCGCCCCGGGCGTCCTTTTATCCCCCAAATACCAGGGTCTAGGCCCGGGAGGGAGAACACGCACGTGCACACATGCTCACACACTCATGCAGTGCTCACACACACACATACACGCATACATGCTCACACACACACGCACATGCACACATGCTCACACACTCATGCAGTGCTCACACACACATACATGCATACATGCTCACACACACGCACATGCACACATGCTCACATGCTCACACACACATGCTCACACACACACATACACGCGTACATGCTCACACACACACGCACATGCACACATGCTCACACACACACGCCCACACACTCACACACATGCACACATGCCCACATACACTTACGCATGTGCATACATGCTTACACACTCACGCACATGCTCACACACACTCATGCACACATGAATAGCCTCCTCCCTCTGGCCGAAGGATTGCCCAGTGGAGTCCTCCTGCAACGCCCCAGCCCCACTTCACCACTGGGCCCCCTGGACTTAGTGCTCTGAGCTGCTCCCAGCAGCCCTGATGTCCAACCCTGCTCCACTCTGGGGCACTGGCCATGGGGGCAGTGTGGCCCTGTCACTGGCCTCCACCCAGTGGCCGAGGACACACAGGCCAGCGGCTGCCCCCCTGTCCCCTGGAGGTTGCCGGGGGCAGCAACGGCCAGGCAGCAGTAACAGCCCCTGCACACAGCACCTCCACAGGAGCCCAGCATGCCGGACAACAAAACAGACTGGAGCAGCTTGGCAAGGGCTCAGAAGACAAAACTCATAGGAAGCTGAGCTCACAAAAATAACCCAGAATTTACCTGCTAAACCCAAGCAGCATGGCTGCCAGCTATCATAGAGGATTTAAATAGAATCCAAGTTTCCTAACATAATCGAAATATCCAGGATTCAATACAAACCACGTGTCACAGCAAGAATCATGGAAACCACAATTTGAGTGAGAAAAGATGTGAATCGGGTGTTAGAATGATCTGTCACAGATTTTAAAGCAGCTGTCGTAAAAAATGCTACAACAATCAATTACACATTCTCTTTAAACAAATGAAAAAAACCCAGTAAAGGAATAGCAGTTATTAAAGAAAAAAAGTGGTAATAACAGGACTGAAATACACAGTAACTGGAATAAAAATCTCGATGGATTTAAACCGTACAGTATAGTGGACCTAAAATATAGAATCAGTACACTTGAAGTTAGAGAAATAGAATTAACTCAGTCTGAACAACAGAGGGAAATAAATTGGGAAAATAATGAATAGTGTTTCAGGGATCTAAAAGATAATAAAAGATCTGATACTTGTGCCATCAGAATCCTGGAAAGAAGAAAAAGAAAATGGGACTAAAAAAGTATTTGAAGAAACAATGGTTGAAAACTTCCCCACTGTGGCAAAAGACACAAACCTACAGGTTCAAGAAGTGAGTAAATCTTAAATAAGATAAAACCAAATATTTCCACATCAGGACACATCATAACCAACGTTCAGCAAACTAAAGACAAAGGAAAAGTCTTAAGGACAGAGAGAAACGATGTTTGCCTACAAAGGAACGCCAATTTGAATGGTGGTGGATTTCTCATCTGAAACTACAGAAGCCAGAAAGAAGGGCCACGATGTTTTTTAGATGCTGAAAATGTCAACCCCGAACTTTACATCCAGTGAAACTGTCCTTCAGGCTGAAGAAGTACCGACATTCTTGGAAGAAGGACAACTGAGAACCTGTATCTACTGTTAAAGAATGGCTAGAGGAAGCCTCCAGACAGAAAGCAAATAATAACAAGAGAAGGGTGGAGCCTTCAGAAAGGAAAGGAGGAAAAAGAACACTGGACTGAGTGAAATAGGTGCAAACATAACAGACTCTCCTTCTCCTCATGAGTGACTTTAATCATACCTCATGATTGAAACAAAAGTTGTAAAGCCAACTGGGTGGTTAAGTGCATGTGCCAGCTTGGCTAGGTTGTGGTGGCCAGTTGTTTGGCCAGCCAGCCCTGGCCTGACGGTTACTATGAGGGGATGTCATAGACTTAAATCCTCAGTTGATTGCATCTACGGCTAATTATGTCTACAATCGCCAAAGGAGATGAATTTCAGAGACATCTCCTCCATCAGCTGAAGGCTGAGGGAGAAGCGATAACTTCAGCAATCAGAGAGAAGAATTTCCATCTCCACTCTGGCCAGCCAGCTTCACCCAGGGAATTCATGGGAACTTTCATTGGAGTTGCTAGTTTGAAAGAGTTTGGACATGACAATCCCCACATGAGCCAATTCTTATGATAAATCCCTCAATATTTACATGTCAATAATACATGTCCAGTTGGTCTGTCTCTGGGGAAGCTGAGACCATCATTTGAAACTGTACACAGTGGAAATTCTCAAGATGATTATATACATTTATTTTAAAATTTTATGGTAAAATATATGTACAAAGCAAAGGAAAAAAAGCAATAATTTTTCAAAGCACAGTTCAACTAGTAATTACAGAACAGATCCCAGAGTTTGTCCTGGGCTACCATACCATCTTCTCAGATTTTTCCTTCTAGCTGCTCCAGAACACTGGAGACCAGAAGTAACATTAATATAGTGACTCGGCAGCCACACACCTTGTTAAATCCCCTTTTCTCTGTTACACCTTCTCCCTTTCCTTTAATCTTTCTCCCAAGCTTTAGGGACCTCTGGGCAATGCCTGTTCTGACTTTTTCATGTTGAGAAGGGGTGTCCACACTAAAGGACAGGGGGATGTAATTAATAACCTGGAGAGGCTGGTCCCTCTGGGTTTCAGGATGTATCTGACCTGGGAACCCTCCAGGAGTTATAGGTTTCAGGAAGGCAAACCTACTGTGTGAAAACTTTACAGAGTCTCAGAGCCCCAGGTGTTCTTTTTTGAAAAAAAATTTTTATTGATAAATCTTCACACACATACAGTCCATATATAGTGTATAATCAGTGGCTCACAATATCATCACATAGTTGTATATTCATCACTATGATCATTTTTTGAACATTTGCATCACTCCAGAAAAAGAAATAAAAAGGAAAAACTCATACATACCGTACCCCTTACTCCTCCCTCTCATTGACCTCTAGTATTTCAACCTACCCATTTTATTTTACCTCTTATTCCCCTATTATTTATTTATTTTTATCCATATTTTTTTACTCATCTGTTCATACCCTGGATAAAGGGAGCATTGGCTACAAGGTTTTCACAATCACACAGTCACAATGTAAAAGCTGTATCGTTATACAATTGTCTTCAAGAATCAAGGCTACTGGAACACAGCTGAAGAGTTTCAGGCACTTCCCTCCAGCCACTCCAATATACCATAAACTAAAAAAAAGGGATAGCTATATAATGCATAATAATAACCTCCAGGATAACCTCTTGACTCTGTTTGAAATCTCTCAGCCACTGAAACTTTATTTTGTCTCATTTCTCTCTTCCCCCTTTTAGTCAAGAAGCCTTTTTCAATCCCATGATGCCAGGACTGGCTCATCCTGGGATTTCTGTCCCACCTTGCAGGGAGATTTACACCCCCCCACCCTGCCCCGGGAGTCATGTCCCATGTAGGGGGAAGGCAGTGAGTTCACCTGCCCGGTTGGCTTAGAGAGAGAGGCTACATCTGATTAACAAAAGAGGTTCTCTGAGGGTGACTCTTAGGCATAAATATAAGTGGGCTTAGCCTATACTTTACAGGAATAAGTTTCATAGGGGCAAACCCCATGATCAATGACTCAGCCTATTGATTTGGTTGTCCCCACTGCTTGTGAGAATGTCAGGAATTCTCCAAATGGGGAAGTTGAATATTTTCTCCTTTCTCCCCAGGCCCCCAAAGGGACTGTGCTGGTTTGAATCTGTTGTGGACCCCAGAAAAGCCAAGTTCTTTAATCCTCATTCAATATTGCTGGTTTGGAACTTTTTGATTGTTCATGTTGATGTGATCCACCCAATTGTGGGTGCTAACTTTGATTAGATGGTTTCCATGGAGATGTGTCTCCACCCGTTCAAGGTGGGGTTGTTTACTGGAGCCCTTTAAGAGCAAACCATTTTGGAAAAAGTTTTAGAGCCCAATCAGCCAGAAATCTTTACAGATGAAGAAGGAAAATGCCCCCAGGGGAGCTTCATGAAACAAGAAGCCTGGAGAGAAAACTAGCAGATGTCTCCAGATGCCCTTCCACTTGAGAGAGAAACCCTGAACTTCATTGGCCTTCTTGGACAAGGTATCTTTCCCTGGATGCCTTAGATTTGGACATTTTCAACAGCCTTGGAACTGTAAACTTGCAATTTAGTAAATTCTCCTTTTAAAAAGCTATTCCAGGCAGTGCGCTGGTGGCTCAGTGGCAGAATTCAAACTCTTGCCTGCTGTGCCAGAGACCCGGGTTCAATTCCCAGAGCCTGCTCACGTGAAAAAAAAAAAAAGCCATTCTTTTTCTGGTATATTGCATTCTGCCAGCTAGCAAACTAGAACATGGACTTTGGAGATACTTCTTTATTCACTGCCCAAATTACTCTGGGATATATCGGGGCATCACACTAACGTGGACAAACCAACAAGATCTAATGCCATTTTTTTTTTGCATGGTCAGGTACCAGGAATCGAACTTGGATCTCTGGCATGGCAGGTGAGGATTCTGCCACTGAGCCACCATTGTACCGCCCTCACACCCTTTTTCAGATTCCATGTATTCAACTAAACTGACCATACAAATTAAATTAGGTAATATGCTACCCAAAATATAAATTTTGCACCAAATAAACATCTCTCCCTTTGGTCTCACACAAAAGTTGGAGTTTCAAACTGTGGATGATATCATCCTTTACCCTGTATTCTGATTTACCTCTGTCCTGTCCAGGTCAGCTGCATTCATCCCTGTAATTGAAGTCTGATTCCTTTTTCAACTTTTTTTCTAATGGGGTAATGCTGACTTTCATAGCTTCAATGCTCTAAATCTGAGTCTCAGTTGTCACATAAATATCTGAAGTTTCTGGGAATGACCAGGTTATATACAAACAGCTCAGTGTCTCAGAATTTAGAAATAACTGTTATAACTCCTGAATATACGTGACTGCTGTAGAGCTCACAATCTAGGACCCTTAACAATATGCTCCAACCTGATAACTCATGCCCTCGACTTCAGTTCACCAAGTTTTTATCCTGTAGTTACTCCATATGATTGAGGCATGATAATATTTGTCTTTTTGTTTCTGCCATTTCATTCAATATACTGTCCTTAAGTTTCATTCGTCTAGTTGCGTGCCTCACAACTTCATTCCTTCTTGTGGCTGCTCAGTAAACCATTGTATGCATACACCGTAGTTCCCTCTTCCATTCCTCCGTGGTTGTACCATCAGGCCACCTCCATTCATTGCGTATAACAAACACTGCCGCCATAAACACCAGCGTGCAAATGCCCATTCCTGTTCCCCTTTCAGTGCCTCCAGGTATATACTGAGCAACAGGGTCTCAGGATCCTGTGGCAACCCCGCCCCTCGCCTCCTGGGGAGACACCATACTGCCCTCCAAGGGGCTGCGCCACCATTTCTCTACCGACAGTGAAAAGATACATCTCTTTCTCCTCATTTCTCTAGCACTTTGTTGCTCTCTTGTCATTTTTAAACACTTTTATTCACACATCATACAACCCAATCCAACCTAAGTAAATGGACATGTCTTCGCTACCATAATGTATACGGAGACATTTCCTTTTCTTCCACAAAGAATCCACACCCCTCCCCCATGTGACACCCCCACCTCGTTGACATTTAGTTTTGGCATAATGCCTTTGTTACATTCAGTGGAAGCATATTACAATGTTAGACCCTAACTTGCATTGATTGTACTTTTTCCTGTATACCATCCATTTTCAATATCTTGCAATATTGGCATTCATTTGTTCTACCTCATGCAAAAAATGTTTTTATATTTGTACATTTAATCACCATCATTGTCCACTCTAGGCATTCCTAAGTCACATCATCTCAATCTTTATCCTCTGTCTTTCCTTCTGGTTTCATACATGCCCTCAGCTCTTCTCCCTTGTTTTAGTTTGCTAAAGCTGCCAGAATGTGATATACCTGAAATGGAACGGCTTTTAAAACGGGAAATTTACCAAGTTGCAAAGTTTACAGTTCTAAGGCTGTGAAAATGTCCAAATTAAGGCATCCAGGGAAAGACACTTTGGTTCAAGAAGGCCGATGATGTTCAAAGTTTCTCTCTCAGCTGGAAAGGTACATGGCAACTTCTGTTAGCTTTCTCTATTCATTTCATAACGCTTCCCTGGAGCTCCATCCATTCTGTTGGCTCTGTTGGTTCTCAGCTTTTTCCAAAATGGTTCCCTCTTAAAGGGCTCCAGTAAGCAACCCCACCTTGAATGGGTGGAGACACATCTCCATGGAAACAATCAAAAAGCTCCCACCCAGCAATATTGAATGAGGATTAAAGAACTTGGTTTTCTGGGGTCCACAACAGATTCAAACAGGCACATCCCTCAATCATTCTCACATTCCACTTCATCCAGTGTACTTACATTATTGTGCTATAATCAGGTAATATTGTGCTATCCATTTCTGAATTTTTACAATCACTCCTTGTTCTAGTTTGCTGGCTGCCAGAATGCAATATACCAGAAATGGAACGGCTTTTTAAAAGGGAAATTTAATAAGTTGTTGGTTTACAGTTCTAAGGCCGAGAATTAAAACAAGTTATAGAAATGTCCAATCAAAGGCATCCAGGGAAAGATACCTTGGTTCAAGAAGGCCGATGAAGTTCAGGGTTTCTCTCTCAAGTGAAATGGCACATGGCAAACACAGTCAGGGCTTCTCTCTCAGCTGGAAGGGCACATGGCGAATACGGCATCATCTGCTAACTTTCTCTCCTGGCTTCTGGTTTCAAGAAGCTCCCCGGGAGGCGTCTTCCTTCTTTATCTCCAAAGGTCACTGGCTGGTGGACTCTCTGCTTCGTAGTGCCACTTTCTCTGAATCTCTCGTTCTCCAAAATGTTTCCTCTTTTATAGGACTCCAATAAACCAATCAAGAACCACCCAAATGGGTGGAGAAATGTCATCCCCTAATCCAATTTAACAACCACTCTTGACTAAATCACATCAACCAGGGAGATGATCTCATTAGTTTCAAACATACAGCATTGAGTAGAGATTATTCTACCTTTATGAAATGGAATTTATATTAAAACATGGCTTTTCTTAGGGGGCATACTTCCTTTCAAACCAGCACAC
>PVIY010060494.1:0-11608 GCA_004026745.1 Myrmecophaga tridactyla
AAAAAAGCAAAATGTGCAAAGTGGCAGTGGCTGTCCAGTTTTGAGAACCGTTTAGCAAGTCCGCGCCTGCTCCACCTTCTTGAGCAACTGCTGCTGCCGCGCCTGCAGCTTTTCTTTTTCCAGCAGCAGCTGGTGCTCCTCGGCCTGCAGGGAGTGGACGTACTCGGTGGCCTTTTTCAAGATGACCACCTTGGCGGCCTTCTCGTTCCTCATCAGCTCTGGCACGTGGTCTCTGAGCGTGAGGAAGCTGGAGCGCAGGTCGTTGCGTCGCTGGCGCTCCAAGATATTGTGGTTGCGGCGGCGCTCGCTGTCCTCCGAGTCGGAGTTGCGGGGGCTCAGGCTCTTGGCCTTCGGCGGCGGGGCGCTCCGGAGGGGGCGCGGGGACCCGTCACTCTTAGCCCGCTTCTGGGGCGGCGTGTCCTCGCTCTCCACGTAGGGCGACGGGGCCGCGTAGTTGTGCTGCTGGTGGATGGGGGCGCAGCGCTTGAGGGTCAGCTCCCCCGGCGGCGCCCTCGCCCCGCCCAGGGCCGGGGTCTTGGTGCGCACGGTGATGGTGAAGGTGGTGACGGCTCGGCTGCTGCCGGACGAGCAGCGCCGCTTCTCCACCGTCACCACGTCGATCTCCTCCTCATCTTCCTCTTCCTCATCTTCCTCATCTTGGAGAGAAAGAGGGTAACGTGCCAATGGCCACGCAGATGGCCACACACGCTGGTGGACCGGAGGCTGGGGCGGGGCACAACTCACCACTCCGTGAGCAGGACCCGGAAAGATCTGGAAGGACTTCTCCCTTCCCTCTAACCCTGTCCACTGTCAGCCCCCACCGAGACTTCAACAGGTGACACAAAGAGCAAAGAATCCCGGCTCCAGCACAACCTGCCGGGTCTTTCTAACCCTCAGTTTCCTCAGCTGTGAAATGGGGACAAAACCACCATCTTTGGACAACCTTCTAGGGTTCGGCAGCCACGGTGGGAGACCTACCACAGAGCTGTCCCCGGGGGATACACGCTCAGTACATGCTAGTTTTTCTCTGCCTCGTACATGTATTTACACTTCTATCTCCACAATTCAAATTGTGGCTGTCGCCTCCCGGACTCACTCAGAGATTTATACGTGGTCCAGTTTCATTTTAAGTCCGGAGAAAAGCTATAGGCACAATGTAATCAACTGAGGAAGAAAAATAACTCTTCTCCCAGGAACATGCATTCTAAACAGTAAGCAGTTTTGCACTTGGAAAACAATTTTTAACTGCGAGGCTGATTTACAGTAGCCGTAAACAACCAGAGAAACAGGAGCCCCTCTCCTGGCTGCCACCCCGGGTGACAAAACATGCAGCATCGTGTGCTCCTTACTTCCCTCTCCCATTTACCACCAAAGCTGGGAGAGAAAATTATTGCTTAAAATGCAAGCATGAAAATCACAACACATCTTCTGCTTGATCTAAAGGAGATTGGAAAGACAATTGCTGGATTTGTTCTAAAGCTGAAATGTGAGTCAGTTCCAGCCTGTGGGTCCCTTTAAGCCAATGTTTTGGTTTTCTGCCAAGAAGACAGCTGCTGGAAGGAAGTGCTTCCTCACGGAAAGCTGTCAAGGCAGACATTAAAGGGACAGAGGGCCTTTTCGGCCCGGAGGCTTATCACCAAGTTTCCCCTCCAGGCCCGTCAGATGGGCTCGCCCTGGGTGTTTATCCACTTGAAGTCGGAAAACCCTGCTTTTCAAGGTCCAAGGGGCCCCTGCTCCCTGCTCCAAGGACAAGGGCCCCCTCAAGGCTATAAGGTACTTTCCCTCCAGAGCCCCAGGCCAAGTCTGGGTTTTAACCCTTCCCCCCTTCAAAACCGGCCAAGCTCTGCACTGGGCGGGGTGTGTGCGTTCCTGGAGAGCCTGCTGGGTTCCGCCCGCCCCGAAGGGCACTAGGTCAGAGCAGAATCCAGGCCACGAGTCCTGCCATTCGGGCTCAGGGGCTGCAAGACAAAACTCACCCCGGATTTCCCTGGAAACTGCCAGGAGGCCCCTTGCGCAAGGAGACAACTGCCGTTGTGGCTGTGGCCCGAGGGGCGCGCACGCGCGCACAGACACACACACACACACACACCGCAGCCATTCAGACAATTGGCCCTCGGGATCGCCGCCTGCTGGCCCTGGACCAAGAGCAAGCGGCCCCCTACCCAGGCAAGGGGGGCAGAGACTTGATCACAGGAAAGCGGGTTCCCAGCCGCCTGCTTAAATGCCTGAGCCTTAGGTAGGGTTTTGCAGCCCCTGTTACTTCCTGGGTGTCTTTCTTCTCCCCTGGCCTAAGCCGGAGGGTCCCTCTGCATCCCCCGGGGCTCCCCAAGTGGCTGGCCTCGCTTCATCCTGAGACAGCTCTGGCCACCAACTTTTCTTCATTTTATTTCCCAAGGTGGGGGCTGCACAGAGCACAGCTGCCAAGCCGAGGGAGGCTCCCAGGGAAGGGGAGGAACTCTGCACAGGTGAGACTTGGGGGACAGGCTCTTCTCAACCCTTCCTGCTGCAAGCCAACTTCTCCACCACCAGCTTGGCCTGGAAGGCACTCCCCAGAGCCCCTACCAAAGGGAAGCGACCCCCAGCACCGGTAGCCCATGGAGGACAGGGGGACCTGGGCAAGGGCCTCACCTGAGTCACTGAAGGTGTCCTCCCCGGAGGTGCTGGACGCCTTGTGCTCACTGTTGCGGGCCGGGCGGCCGCCTGGACGCGGAGGGTCGGCCACCGGGACACCGGCTGGGGCGACGGTACTCGCCTCGGAGGCGACGGCCGGCCCAGGCGCCGGGGCAGCGGCGGTGGTGAGCGGCACTGCGGCCGCCGGCTCCCGCTGGCCGCCCGGGAACGGGAAGACCACCGCGGGGTCTACACACTCGGCGGCTGGGCTGGAGAGTTCGGGGGGCAGCGCGGCCCCCACCCGGCCCGTGCCCCCCGGCGCGCCAGGCCCGCGGCCCGCAGGGTTGGAGGCGCCTCCGGGGGGGACCGGGGGGGCGGGCCCGGCGGCCGGTGCCCCGCGACCGAGCTGCAGCCGCTCGCTCACGGCGCGCTCCAGCTTCTCGCGGGCGGAGAAGCCGCTCCACATGCAGTCCTGCAGGATGACCGGGTTGGGGGTGAGGCCGCCCAGGCCCCCCAGGCCGAATGCGTCCTCCTCGGCCGGGCTGCCCCACAGGTCGGCCTCGGGCAGCAGCATCTCCGTGGCCCAGCTCGGGGGCTCGGGGCTGGGGTCGGGGAAGGCACGGCTGGGCGACAGCGGGGGCGTGGGCAACAGCTCGAACTTCTTCCAGATGTCCTCCCCTGGGGGGGTCGAGTCGGGGCCGCCGAAGTAGAAGTCATCCTCGTCCGGGTAGAAGCAGGGCTGCAGCGAGTCGAACTCGAGGTCAGGGTTTTTGCAGAGCATGCCGGGCATGGTGGTCGCGGCGCAGGCCGGCGTGGGCTCGGCCCCCGGCCGGCGTCCCGGAGCTGCTCTCGGCTCGGCTCCTCTCGGCCCCTGGGGCGCTTTCTTCCCGCGGGTGGCGCTGCAAGCGACAGACAAGCCCGGAGAGGGTCGGCAAGCCAAACAGAAAGGGGAACTGCAAATAGCGGGCGCCCCCTCCACCCTCGGCAGCAGAGCTCTGCCCGCTCCAAGGCCCCCACCCTGGCCCGCGCGCCCGGGGCTGCAGGAAGTTCTGGCTCTAGACCTCGCCCTCCCTCCTTTTGTGTACAAGCTGTCTACGCCGGGGGTAGGAGGGGGCATGCAGATGCAAGGGGTGGTGGCGGCGTCGCTCTGCAACTTTGCAAACTGCCATTTCATTCACACCAGGCCCTGCCTGGGGGAGGGGGCCGCGGTGGGCTGCAGAAGCCGGGCTGCCACCCGCGCGCCCCGCAGAACCGGCCTCCCCAACGAAGCCGGTGGTCTGCCCCGCCTGGGATGGAGCGCACCCCTACGCCCTCCGCAAAAATGTAACCTCGGAAGCGCAGACGATAACGGGGATCAGGAAACTTTGCAAATGGGGGGAAAAAAAGCCTCCCTTTCTCTAGGCAGACAGCAGCAGGCACCCAAAACCACAGACCTTCCCCCCCAAATTGGAGCCGGCGCCCCTCGGCATTCCCCCTTAGCATGGACACCGCCGCCAATAGCTAATTTTGAACCCCCACTTTCATCCCGGTCCCGCTCTTCCAACCCCCCGGCAGCGTACTCCTTACTGGGGGCCTGAGCCGGGAAACTGGGGATGGAGCCCGGACGCCGTGCGCGGGGAGGGCGCCGCGGAAAACGCGTCTCCTTGGAGCTGGGGCAGTCGCTCACCACAGAGCCGCCGAGGCGGCCTCGCCCTGCCCCACTCCCCTCCTTCCTCCGGACACCCTTCGAAGACACCCGGCCTCGGGGCGGGGACGCCTGGGCTCCCTCCGTCTTTTCAGAGGCCGACAAACCTTCTAGAGAGGAGCGCATTTTGTTTCCGATGTAGCCATTACGCCCCCCTGCCAAGGGCAACAGCAGAAGGATCAGAGCAGGGCGGGTCGCTCGCAGTCAGGGTGCCCGCGGGGCGGGCCCGGGTTTTGCCGGGGAAAGCCCGCGGTCGTGGTTTCGGAAGCAGACAGCGCCCCGCGGGCACCTCGGGCGCCCCGGGTTGCGAGCAACGACCCGGCCCCGGGCTGGCCTTCCCCGCCGGGCCCGCCTCTCCCGGGACGCCTAGAGGCTTGCGAGCCCCGCTCCTTACCTCCCGCCGGCGGCCGGGGATCCGGAGGCGACTGCGCGGGGATCTCCGGGTGGGCCGTGGGGGTGGCGCGGGGGGGGGTCCTCGGGCGGCCGTTCCTGCGCGCTTGCGCCTGGCTCGCGCTAGCTCGGCTGCAGCCCCGTTCCCAGGAGCCCCCCGCATCCACCCGGCGCGTCCAGACAGATGACTGTCACTGGCTGCGCTTTGAAGCTCGGGGGATATTATTAACTGAAAAATCTGACACACCCGGGGGGCGGGGAGAGAAGGGGGCTGCGGCGCAGGCCGGGGGGAGGGAGAGAGGCCGAGGGAAGCGGCTTTACCCCGCCCTCCTGATTTCCATAAAAATCAGGGGAGGCGCCAGGGCTTTCGCGCCAAAGCCACTTGCTTTTCTTCTTTGCAGCGAGCAGGCTGCGGCGCTGGGGAGCTGTGCTCCTCCCGCCCTTTCGGACCCCCGGGCGTGCACCGGGTGCGCTCTGCAAACCAGCTGCGCGCCAAGCCGTGCACTGCAAACGCCCGCCCTGCAAGCCTGGCAAGCGCCTGGCATCCGAGGAAAATTTCCGGAGGGTTCGGCCTGGGGGTGGGGGGGGTGGCTCTTGCCCCAGCCCCCGCCCTGGCTGCGGAGGAGCGCGGGGCCGGCTTCCTGCAAAACTGGGCGGAGGGGGCTTCTCGAGTGTAAGCTGGGGTAAGGCAAGACGGGGTGGGGGGGTCGGGACACGCCCGCCCAAAGCCAGGACCGCAGGAGGTTTGCAGTTTTCAGTGAGCAGGCGAGGGGCGCCCCCCTCGTTTACACGTCCAGACAAAACCGCAGACCAGGGGCTGGCGCGGCGGCGGGTTCCTCGGCCGAAAGCGACACCTCGCGGAGACTGAGCAGAAGGCGAGCCCGCTCGGGTTCTCGAGGGACTTGCACCGACCCCGCTGCTCCCAAGGCTGCCCCTCCGAGCCGCGGGTGGCCGCTCCCGGAGAGGGGCTTGCCGGCCACAACCCCTGCAGTCCGGGGCTCGGCTCAAAAGTCCAGGCTCCAAGGGAGTGGCGGCGAGAAGGAAAGCTGCTGTGACGGCTTCACCTCCTCGGGAGCTGGAGCTGGCGGCGACCTCGCACGTGGAGTTACAGAAGCTCACGACGGGGCCGGCGCCCCGTGCACCAGCGCTTGTTGCCGCGATTGCCAGATGTGGGTGGACCTAACGCCCTGTCCAGCGCCCTTGCCCTCGGCTATCCCGCGGCCAACCCTGTGTCCTCACTTCACTCCACCTGGGTCAAGTTTACTTGCAGGAGTGCTTGCTTTGGGGTCGGGTGGAATGGGGTTCCGAGTGTATTACCCCCATCCCAGAGCCCCCCAGGAACAACTCCAGGCCCCTGGGCAGCCCCTTTCCATCCCCAGCAAGGCAGGATTTTGCCCCCTGGTCGAGTTAAAAAGCCTCTCCTCTTTTCCCTCCAAAGTGGAAATGCCACTCACCCCCCCACTCACATCGACATTCAAACTCCTTAAGGATGAGGATGCAAAGGTCAGGGGGCAGCCTATAAAATGCCCAAATATTAGCATTTGTGAAGGCCTGGCAGCCCCGGCCCGGGAAGCCTGCATTAATTCCGGGGAGAGGGACCGATTCCCTAGGCTCTCGGAAGTGGCCCATGAATGAGGATGAGCTGCTTCCCAGGCACCTTTATTATCGTCTTTTCCCTCACATATGTAAAGCCGTCCCTTCAGCAAAGGCTTTGACACCCACTTGTGCTTTCTCAAGCCCCTAGTCTAAGCCAGGTATTTTTCAGAGCACTTCCCTCCGTTTGCAATTCTGCATGTCTTGGCGTTTCTCCCCGTGAGCCTGGAAAAAACACCTCCTTCACCAGACCCCTGAGCTTCAGAAGGAAAGGGAACATGCCTAAGTGGATGAGGAGGGAATCCTTGGGGCGCAGCACCTGGTGGGGGGAGCACAACACCTGAGGCGGGGCATGGCACCTGCGGGTGGGGGCATGGCATCAAGAGGGCATGGCACCTGAGATAGGACACCTGAGCGGGGCGCCTGTGCTCAGTAAGCACTCAGTGTTTGTTAAAGGCAGCGAGCTCCCAATGAATGTTTCCAAGCTGGACGGCTCTTCCAAGATAGTTCCTGTGTATTCACAAATGCAAGAGTTCAGAACCTTCTTCAGGTCCCCAAGAGTAGCCACTCAGAATTCTTCATTCCTATCATTTTACCAAAATGAAGACAGGCCTTTCTGCTCTGTTTAAAAGCCCAGACCTTGTTCTCTCACGCCAGACCTGTGTCCCCACGCCCCCTCTGGTTCTTCGGCGAGGGGCAAGGTGTAGCAGAGGAAAGGAGGTGAGAGGGAACGGGGCGAGCATATCATCCTCTCTGGACCTCTATCTGCAATCTCCTTGTAATCCAAGCCCGAATCTGAAGGTTAACAGAATGCTAAAATTCAACAAATATTTATTGGTACCTTTGTTTGCAAATGGACAGAAAACAACTTTACGCCCAGAGAAAGCTAACCATTGCCGGTTCCCACTCTGCTTCTACAAAGGCTGCAGGTCTCCCCTAAAGACGTCGTAAGAGTCTCAATTGTGTGGCTGCACTTTATATAAATCAGATGGCTCCAAAGCCCAGGCTTTCCTCTGTACGTTCTGTCCCAGGCCCTGTGGTAGGTTCAGAGCAGCAGGGAGTTAAGTCAGCTCCACACAGCTCACCTCGGCCCGAGGGAGAAACGCAGCCAAAAGGGCATTTCAATCTAATGATCAACCGATAGGACAGAGTTGCACACAGGAATTTGGTTTATAAATAAAGAGATTTAGGATGGGGTGGATTGTGTGCTTTAGTCTACAAATCCTTCTTTACAAAAGAAAGAGAAAAAGGAAGAAAGAAAGAAAGGAAGGAAGAAAAGAAAAGAAAGAGAAAAGTCAGAGGGTACAAGCCATTACTGGTTAGGAGATAAAAATCTCGGGTGATTTTTTTCCAGGTCGTGGGTGAAAAATCTGCCACATCCAGCCCCAGGGCCCTGAATTGTTTCTCCCAGGAATTTCACATTAGGCCTCTTTCTCCTCCCAAATTTCTACTGATTGAATAATTTTTAAAATCCTTGGGATCAATTGACTCTCCATTTAGAACAAAATGAAGCTTGATCACTGCTTTACCCACTTACCAACAACACAAGGCTTT
Source organism: Myrmecophaga tridactyla (assembly GCA_004026745.1). Classification (NCBI taxonomy): domain Eukaryota; kingdom Metazoa; phylum Chordata; class Mammalia; order Pilosa; family Myrmecophagidae; genus Myrmecophaga; species Myrmecophaga tridactyla. The sequence continues at coordinate 7,832 of PVIY010060494.1, forward strand.
TTCCATTTAAGAGAAGATGTAAATGGAAAAATAAGATTATAAAAGCATTAGGAGAAAGTATTGGTTTGAGCCCTTTCTAAGTAAGACAACCAGGAAGCCAGGAAGGAAAAATTTAACATATTGGACTACAATAAAACTTAAACATTTATAGTTAAAACACAGCCTAAACAAAGTCAAAAGATAAAGTGGTAGAAAATATCTTCCACTGATATAAAAGAGAAAGTTTATTCAACGTATGCAAAGAGCTCTTACAAATTGATAGGGGGGGTGGGAATAGCCTGGCAGAAAAGTGGGCCCAGGATATGAGGAGGTAATTCAAGGAAAAGGAAATGCAAATGGTCAATAAACATATGAAAAGATGCTAACTTCACTAGCAGGCAGGGGAATGCAAATTGAATCTCAAGGAGATTGACAGTTTTTGGTCTAGCAGATTGGCCTGAAGAGTTGGCAATGCTGTGGGGTCCGGGAAGGGGGTGGGGCCCTCTCCTACACGCTGGGTTTTCCACCCCAAGGGTAAAAGCCATTTCACATTTCACTCTTCGGAGTCCACCCTGCAAAGAATAGCACAAATATATAAACGTGTATAGACAAAGATGTGCATTGCAGTGTTCTCGATGTCAATAACATGGTAAGCCGTCCAAGGAAGGTCATAGGAGAATGGGTGTATCCATTCCGGTCACACCGGGCACTGGGAGTGTCAGGCACCGAAAAGAATCAGGCCCATAAGTACTGCTTGGGAAATGTCTGCAAGTGTGAAGGGAAAGAACAAGGTATAGGTCAACGTGTCTGGCACCTTGGACATATGCGCGCTTTGGCATGTCCGCATAAATACGGTAACAAAGGGGGAAGGATGGGCCACAAGCTGTTAACGGTGGTTTCCTCTGCAGCATGGATTCGAACAAGTGGAGGGAGAAAATCCCCTCCTTATCTTTTGGGATTAATGAGTGCGTTTATATTTTGTGTGTTTCATTGCAATTTTGTGTGGGTTATTCCCCAGCAAAACTACCCCTGCACAGGAAGTAAGGGATCCCGTTATGGAACGTAAGGCACCCCCAGAGTTCACCGCCGCTTCCCCGGCTGGCTGGCACCCTTTCAGAGCAGCCTCGGGCTGGGCTGAGTCCACTAGCTGAGGGTGACCTCAGACACCAAGGCGGGACAAAATGGTTTAAGTAGGAATAGAATCAAACCAGCCAAAGGCATCTGAAATATATGATGCTGGACGAACCCAAGGCAAAGCATATACATTTTGGACATCCGAAAGAAAATGGGGGGGCCGGACTTTGAGTGCCTTTGGAGGTGGTGGTTAAATTGGCAATGACATGATTATATTTGATACAAAAATTATCTTTATTGTACACCAGTGACTCAGTGATAGATTTAGAAAATGGGTCGAGCGGGCTCTGAACTGTCCCCAAAGGCTGGGGCATGTGCCTCCTTTGAGGCAGCTCCAGGAGCTCCTCCACTGTCACTCAGTCTTGATGAGGTTCGGAGAGTTGGGGAGAGAAAAAAAGTGCTATGAGTAAAAAGCTTTACAAGCTGCGCAGTGCTCTGTGGGTGTAAGGGGAGGCTGTTGGTGAAGGGCATTCCTTCTGCTAAGACAAGGTGGGGTTTCGGGCGAGCCCAGCAGGCTGCTCAAGGCCCTTCCTTTTCAGACCTCCGACTTGAGTTAAGGAGGGCCGCAGGAGCCTTGCATGGACGCAAGCCCAGTCACAGCCAGAAGTGGGACAGATCAAGCAGATTTTGACTCCAGGCCTGGCCTGGAATCCCCGGGATGCTGCCTGCCCTCCGCGGTCTTTTCCTGGGATTACTTTCCAGTGGCAGTGACTTTTTTTTTTAATTAAACACACCAACATACAAACACAAACATTTTTACCATATGATCATTCCATTCTTGATATATAATCAATAGCTCACAATATCATCACATAGTTGTATATTCATCATCATGATCATTTCTTGGAACATTTCCATCAATTCAGAAAAAGAAAAAAAGGAAAACAGAAAAAAATTCATACATACCATACCCCTTACCCCTCTCTTTCATTGATCACTAGCATTTCAATCTACTAAATTTATTTTAACATTTGTTCCCCCATTATTTATTTACTTTTAATCCATATATTTTATTCATCTGTCCATACCGTAGATGAAAGGAGCATCAGACACGAGGTTTTCACAATCACACAGTCACATTGTGAAAGCTGTATCATTATACAATCATCTTCAAGAAACATGGCTACTGGAACACAACTCTACATTTTCAGGCAGTTCCCTCCAGCCTCTCCATTACATCTTGAATAAAAAGGTAATACCTACTTAATGCTTAGGAATAACCTCCAGGATAACCTCTCTCTGTTTGGAATCTCTCAGTCATTGACACTTTATTTTGTCTCATTTCACTCTTCCCCCTTTTGGTCGAGAAGGTTTTCTCAATCCCTTGATGCTGAGTCTCAGCTCATTCTAGAATTTCTGTCCCACATTGCCAGGAAGGTCCACACCCCTGGGAGTCATGTCCCGCGCAGAGAGGGGGAGGGCGGTGAGTTTGCCTGTCATGCTGGCTGGAGAGAGAAGTGGCAGTGATTTTATCTGCAGGTGTCCTCCCCACCTCCACCGTTTCAGGTCTTCTCTTCAAGGACTACCTAACAAATGGATGGTCTCGCCCATGGATTCTTGCTAATTTCATAGAGGAAGGGCCTTTCTCCATGCTGGGGACACCCCAAACAGCCCCAGGTCTGCCAGGCCCACCCTCATTCCAAGGGGTGCAGCTCCACTTGCCCAGGGACCCTCAGAGCTACCTGGTCACCAGTGACAGCTCCCACTTACTCTGCCCGTCTCCAGAAACCTCTTCTTGCCCAGAAAGTCTTTTTTTGTTGTTTTTTGCTGATACAAAATCCTTTCCTCGAAGTTCAGCTGGAGACTCTCCTTCAGAAGGGGTCTTGAGTCCTCCCTTTCCCCAAACCCAGTCCTCCCCCGCTCCCCATTCCTCTTTGCCCGCCTGCCCTTGCTGGGTTGTGTGGGTGCATGGCTGTCCGCACTGACTGGCTGTTCCCAGGCCACAGGCACCTCCCCAGTGTCCCTGAGAGGTGGCAAGAGCGATGAGCGCTGCAGCCTTGGGCAACCCAGAGATCCTCTTGGAGCCTTGGTGACACATCTCTAAATTAGGATCTTGGAGGATGAAGTGAGTGACCTTTGCCACGTGCCTGCTGATGCTCAGTGAAGGCTGGCTTTCTGTCTTCTTTCTAGCTCCAGCCCTCCTGCAGGGGCTCAGAAAATCCTACCTCAACGGTAGGGTCCCACCTCAATGCATCACATCCTTTGGGTCCCAGGATCTGGACAGCTCCCCTCCCTTTTCTCAGGGCATCCAGTACCCAAGTAGCTTGCGCTCGGAGGGAGGAACTGCAAGGTGAGGTAGGACAATTCAATCGTGAGCGGACAAGACCACCATGAGAGGAGACCTGTGTCCTCTGAGGCTCTATGCAGAAGGATCTTAAATTAGTTATACCTTCTCTTGGCCTCAGTTTCCTGGTTCATAAAAATGGGAATGTGCTCCATCTCTGCTCCTGTTCTGAGGATAATCCATAAAGGAAGACTACCGAGCCAGAGCACAGGGGTTTAGGTTCAGAAATTGAGTTTAGCATGCTGGTTCTGTCATTTCCATACGGTCTCAGGCAAGTCAACTTCCAGCAGCCTCGGTTTTCTCATCTGCAAATGGGGCCAATAAAACGTATCCTATTTAGTATAACAGAGCAGATGTGAGATCTCAAAATGAGACGGTGC
>PVIY010060495.1:0-11608 GCA_004026745.1 Myrmecophaga tridactyla
AAGGTGATATCTATCTAATGTGTAAGAATAACCTCCAGGATAACCTCTCGACTCTGTTTGGAATCTCTCATCTATTGACACTTTATTTTGTCTCATTTCGCTCTTCCCCCTTTTGGTAGAGAAGGCAAGATATCATTTTTAATCTACAGACTGGCAAAAAATCAAAAAGATTCTAACACGTCAGGATGGCAAAAATTAAGGAAAACATAGCCTTTTACACAGTCTTTATGAGTCTAAAAATTGGTACAACTGCTGTGGCAGTTGATTTTTTTTTTTTTTAAATCAGTAATGTTTTTATTTATTTATCTATTTAAATTTGCATATGGGTAGGAGGCACCAGGGATCGAACTCCAGACCTCCAGCATGGCAGGTCGGAGCTCTGCCTGCTGAGCCACGGCAGCCGCCTGAGTGGCAATTGATTTTGAGTATCTATCAAAATCACATATGTACATAGCTTTTGACCTAGGATTTCTCTCTTCCTGGAGTTAATCCTAAAAATATTCTCATAGGTGTGAAATACATGATACTAGGTTTTCCAAGCAACATTGTTTGTAATATCAAAAGATCAGAAGCCATCCAAATATCTATTGAAAGGTAGCAGGTTAAATAAATTGAGACACACCTACCTGGAAAATCATGCAATTGTCAAAAAATAGCAACAAAGCTCTTTATATATGCATATGGAAACATCTCCAAGATAAACTGTTAGGTGAAAAAGTATGAAGCCATGTGTACATACCCTCTGTGTACAAAGGACAGGAAAAGAGAGATACACACACAAACCAGCATATAAAATCTCTGAAATAATCACAATGATCTCACATTGGAGAGAACTGACAGGGGCCAGATGGAAGGGGAGAGTTTTCCCTTTTACTGGTTTTGAATTCTGAAATAGGTAATTGTAACACCTATTCATAAACATTTAAATATGGGAAAATAAATGGAAAGAAAAGGCCAAGGACCTGAGGCCACCATGGTAGTAAGGAGAACAGAGCAAGAGAGAAAGTGGGGTGGGGGCATATTTTGGGAGACTCCCACCCACTCAATCTCAGAACAATCTTCCAGTGGCCCAGTCTCAGGGGCTCACTTATTTATGTCAGCACTGAGATGCCTCAGTTTACCCTTTAGAGGAGACACAACAAGGGCTACCCTTCCTGGAACAGCCCTGGCCTGATTCACCAGTCCTGAAGCTTGCGTTCTCTGACAATGCAAACACTGCCACCTGTGATAGAATACAACACAGTCCCTCTGTAGATATTGCTGATAAACCTTTGCCCTCAGATTTCACCTACCCCACTGTGTCCTAAATTCATTTTTTCCCTTTTTCTGTCCAATCTCAGATGTACAAAATTAGATTCACAGTAATAGATCATATTACACCAACACCATCAGTCAATGCATGGCCCCCTTTTATTTTATTCATTCATTCCTTCATAAAGTAACTAGAACTTCACCAGTAACTTATAGCTACCTATATGCTCCTCCCTGAGTGACCCCTCCCTCTGCCCCCAACCCAGATGTCCTAGTTTGCTAGCTGCTGGAATGCAATATACCAGAAACAGAATGGCTTCCAAAAAGGGAAATTTATTAAGTTGCAAGTTTACAGTTCTAAGGCCAAGAAAATGTCCCAATTAAAGCAAGTCAATAAAAATGTCCAAATTAAGGCACCTACAAGAGGTTACCTTCACTCAAGAAAGGCGAATGAAGTTCAGTGTTTCTCTCTCAACTGGAAAGGCAAACTTGGTGATGTCTGCTAGCTTTCTCTCCAGGCCTCTTGTTTCATGAAGCTCCCCCAGGGGCATTTTCCTTCTTCATCTCCAAAGGTCTCTGGCTGTGTAGGATCTCGTGGTTCTCATGGCTCTTTGCTTTTTTCAAAATGTTTCCTCTTTTAAAGGATTCCAGTAAACTAATCCATTAAAGGATTCCAAGTAAAGGTTCTGGAATGGGTAGAGTCACATCTCCCTCTAATTAAAAGTTAATACACCCAATTGGGTGAGTCACATCTCTGTGGAGATAATCTAATCAAGTTTCCAACCTAAAGTTTTGAATAAGGATTAAAAGAAACAGCTGCCTCCACAAGATGGATCAGCATTAAAACATGGCTTTTCTAGGGTACATAATTTTTTCAAAATCACACACCAAGTAACCACAATTCTGAATTTTATATTTGTCATCCCTCTCATATTTTTAGTAGTTTATCACACAAATACATCTATATGATATATTATTTTTGAACCTTTAAGAAACAGCATCATCATAGATTTCCAAACCCTTTTTTAGCTCCATATTATGTTAATAAATTTATTCATGTCATTGAGACACTGTGTACCTTCATTCTCTCTGCTTTTTGGTCTCTTCAAAATTACTGAGAATCTTAGGGATTTTTATTTATAAAGATTATATGTGTTTATACATGCTGTATTAGAAATTATATCTGAAAACCTTTTAAAAATCTGTATTAATTCCCTTTAAAATATTTGCTTGTTGCATGTTAACATAAATAGCACATTTTGATGAAAAATAACTAATTTCTAAAACAGAAATTAAACAAGAAAAAAAACATTTTACTTTGTTTTCTCAAATTTTCTTCATGTCTGGCTTAATAAAAGACAGCCAGATTCTCATATTCACTTTGGCATTTAATCTGATGTAATGTTTGGTAGGAGTAAATGAAGATATTCTGACCTCACGCAGATATGTAATTGGAAAAGGGAGGAATGTTTTAATAACCTTTTTAGATCATTGTGGAACATTTTTTTTAGAATCTGAAACCTTATCAAGAAACTTTTCATAAGCTGATAAGTTAAAATCTATCAGCCTATCTTGCAGTTTGAAAGGATTTCCACCCATGCATGGTTTTGCAATAATCAGATTGACACTAGTATGCTCGTCCTAACATTTATAGCCACACATTACCCCTGGGCAGCCCAAGGAGCCAAAGGAAACTGGACATGCTGACAGCAGCCCCCTCAAGATTTCCTCTCCTCTAGCTCATGCAAGCCGATACATCTCCTGCTAATTTACAGGGTTAAAAGCATGGATGAGCAAATAACCAGGTCGGACAGGAAGTCAGCCTAAAAGACTTGAAATCATCAAGATTATTGGAGGTATATGTTTATATTCACTATTGTTAACCGTCAACATTACTTCAAGTACATATCTTAAGCCTTAAGATAAGAGAGTATTAGGCAAGACATTTAGAAAGCTGTGTTAGTTTAGGAAGGAGTCATCAGAATTCCTTTTTCATAAAGTCCAAAATCATCTTTACTGTCAATAGGAAAATATAAATTATTCAGTCTTGATCAACTTTGGCCTAAGTGTACACAAGACATTGTCTAAATATTGTTCTCCCAAACTGCTAAACATTCCCCTACTTTATTTCCAAGAAGGCATCCTAGTTAAAGCTAAACAAAAGAGAACATTCAGCAGAAATAGGAACAGAATTAATGTTGGGGTATTCTTAGTATTTTTTATCTGAGTCAGCAATAAATGACTAAAGGAAGACAGTGCTCAGCTCTCAAAATTTGATGTCAACATATTATGTCCAATAATAGACTTAGCGCACCTACCTAATTTAGCACATAATTTATAATTTATAATTGTGTAGCTATTTGCCGTTTGTAATGCTAGGCCATGAACAGAAAGTGAACAGAGGTGAGGATCATATTGGCAGTCAAAATTTTGAAGAGCAGTCAGGGATTACCTTGGTTTTTTTTCTTTGCCATGGGCAGGCATTCGAACCCGGGTCTCCAGGATGGCAGGCGAGATTCCCGCTACTGAACCGCTGTCACACCACCCTGGACTACTTTTAAAAATTCTCCTTTTATAGTGAGCAGAAAGTCGTTCTGTTACAATTTTCAGGACACAAACGCAGAAAAAAATTTAGCTGGTAGATAAACTATCTACTGGGAAACTGCTTAAATGCCAGAGTCATGAACTATTTTGACACCTTTTGTATTTGGTCTGAGTAAAGTATGTTGTTCGTTAAGCTGACCAGCTCAGAGTTTCATATAATCAGTATTGCCCTCCTCCCCTTCATCCTACTGGAGTAGGAATAAGCCCTACTCCTTGCACTCCAATACCACTGCATACATAAGTGTCTTATAGCACTGGCTCTGTTTTTTTTCTGTGTAAGAGACCCGACTGAATTCTTCAAAGGATAAGTCCATTTTCCATTTTTCCTACACTTTCCAGAGTGTCTGATATACAGTAGACATCAATAAGCATTTGTAAAATTAGTATCCTTTATTGAAGTCTGTACCATGCCTGAGCTTCTTTGGGTTTCAGAAGCTGTAGACCCCCCACTTTGGATATCATGCTCCAACCCATCTGCCAAGTGTCCTATAAAGCTGTGAGTGTTAAGCGGAACAAGGAGCAAAAGCAGGCTCTGTAGAGGGTCCAGGCTGTGATGCAGGTACCTGTACCTGTGGTGGCCAGGTCCAGTGATGCCCAGAGTTTCATGGTAAATAAGGAGATTGTAATGGCAGGCAAGCCCCAATGAGACTCACTGCATGGTCTCCTAGGATTTTTTTGTTTGTTTTTATAAAAGTGATTATTGTGATAACACATATATAACACAAGATTTCTCATCCTAACCATTTTTAAATGTACATAGCAGTACACATTAATCACACTCACAATATTGTGCAAACCACTCCTCTACCCATCACCAAAACTATTCCCCACCCAAAGCAAAACCCTGTACCTGTTAAGCAATAAATCCCTCCCTCCAGCCCTTGTTGACTTCTTTTTTAATTTTTTAAATGCAATTGTATTGAATTATATTCACATACCATTATATGGTATCCAAAGTATGCAATCAATGATTTATAGCATCATCACATAATTGTGAATTCATCATCACAATCAATTTTTGAATATTTTCTTTACTCCAAAAATGATGAGAATAAGAATAAAATAAAAACAAAATGACACCCAAAACTTCCCATATCCTCTCTCCCCTATTATTTATTTATTTATTTGTCTTTATTTTCTTACTCATCTGGCCATACACTGAATATAGGGAGTGTCAGTCACAAGGTTTTCAACAATCACACTGTCACATCGTAAAAGCTATTTAGTTATAGAATCATCTTCACGAATCAAGGCTACTGGATTACAGTCCAACAGTTTCAGGTATTTCCTTCTCGCTACTTCAATACACCAAAAACTGAAAAGGAACATCTATATATTGCATAAGAACAACCCTCAGAGTGACCTCTTGACTCTAGGTGAACTCTTTCAGCCACTGAAACTATTTTGCGTCTATTCTCTTCCCCCTTTTAGTCAAAAGGCTGTCTCACTCCCATGATGCCAGGGCCAGGCTCACCCTCTGGAGTTGGCTTACACATTGCCAGGGAGACTTACACCCCCGGGAGTCAAGTCCCACATAGGGGAGAGGGCAGTGAGTTTACTTGAAGAGTTGGCTTAGAGAAAGAGGCCACATCTGAACAACAAAGGGGTTCTCTGGGGGTAACTTTTAGGCATAATTATAAGTAGGCTTAGTCTATCCTTTGCAGGAATGTTTCATAAGGGCACGCTCCAAGATCAAGGGCTTGCCCTATTAATTAGTAGTCCCCAGTGCTTGCGAGAATATCAGGTCTTCCCCAGGTAGGGAAGTTTAATATTTCCACATTTTCTCCAGCCCCTCAAAGGGATTTGCAAATACTTTTTAATCTTCTGCCCAGATTACTCTGGAATGTATCAGGGCATCATACTAACATGTACAAACCAATAAGATCTCACTCCCTATTCAAGATTCCATGTAATTATGGTGCTCAAATAAAGTGACCATACAAGTTAAATTAGTAGTGTGCTACAGAAAATATAAACTTTGCACCAAATAGACATTACTTTCTTTGGGCTCACATAGAAGTTGAGGTTTAAAATATAGTCAATATTATCCTTCATTGATATCTCTAATTGAAGTCTGATCACTTTTTCAGCTTTTGTAACAGTCATTGTATGGAGTAGTGCTGACTCTCATAGCTGCAGAACTCTAGCTCTGAGTCTCAGATGTCATACAGATACCCAAAATTCCAGGAAATGACCAGGTTATACACAGAGAGCTCAACATCTCAGCATTTAAAACTAACAGCTCCAACTCGGGAATAGATGTGACCACTATTAGAGCTTATAATCTAGGAAACGTTACAATAAGCCTTCCTCTGATAACTTATGCTCTCAAATTCAGTTCTCAGAGTTTGCACATTATAGTTCATCCATATTAGTGAAGCATTATAATATCTGTCTTCATTTCTGTCTTATTTCACTCAACATACTGTCCTCAAGGTTCATTCACCTAGTTGCATTCCTCACAACTTCATTCCTTCTTCCAGGTGCCCAGTACTCCATTGTATGTATAAAACACAGTTCGCCCTTCCATTCATCAGTCGATGTACCCTTAGGCCACCTCCATCCATTGTAAATCATGAATACTGCCACCATAAAAACCAATGTACAAATGTCCATTCATGTCCCTGCTTTCAGCTCTTCCAAGTTTATACCTAATAACAGGGTTGCAGTATCATATGGCAACCCTATACTTCCTTCTGGGGAACCACCACACTCCCCTCCAGAAGGGCTGAAGCCTTCTACTTCCCTACCAACAGTGAATAGTTACATCTCTCTCTCCATGTTTTCTCCAACACTTGCATTTTTCTGTTTATTTTTAAACAATTTTATCACATACCATACAATCCATTCGAAGTGAACAACCAATGGTCCCAGGTATAATCACATAGTTACACATTCCCCACCACAATGAGGACATTTCCATTTCTTTCATAAAAAAAGAAGAGGGAAAAATGAACTATAAAAAATAAAAATCAATAAAATAAAAGGGAGAAACACCACCAAGAATCACCACCAAGAATCTCATACTCCTTCCTTATATCCCCCTGTTATTGAATTTAGCTTTGATTTTTGCCTTTGTTACATTTAACGGAAGTATATTACAATGTTACTGTTACATTGATTGTATTTTTTCCATATGCCATCCCCTTTTCAACACCTTGCACTTTTGACTTTCATTTGTTCTCCCTCATGTAAGAACTTCCTTATATTTGTACATTTAATTACCATCTTTGCCCACTCTAGGTTTCGCTAAATTACAATCCCTGGCTTTATCTTCTATTTTTCCTTCTGGTGTCATACATGCCCCTAGCCTTCCTCTTACAACCATACTCACATTCAACTTTATTTTATTATTTTTGTGTTATCCTTTTTTGGATCTTTACCATCAATCCTGTTGAACATTCTGTACTCCTTCAGCATCCAATGCCCAGTCTCAACCCTCTTTCTATCTCCTGATAACCTGTGTTCATAGATTTAACTCTGAAAGTTCACTATTAATGTTAGTTCATATTAGTGAGACCATACAGTATTTATCCTTTTGTTTCTGGATATTTTCACGCAACACAATATCCTCAAGGTTCATTCACATTGTTGCATGCGTCATGACTCTATTCTGATATGTCATATTGTTCTTGTTTGCTAGCTGCTGGAATGCAATATACCAGAAACGGAATGGCTTTTAAAGGTGGGAATTTAATGAGTTGCTAGTTGACAGTTCTAAGGCCGAGAAAATGTCCCAATTAAAACAAGTCTATAGAAATGTCCAATCTAAGGCATCCAGGGAAAGATGCTTTCATTCAAGAAGGCTGATGAAGTTCACAGTTTCTCTTTCAAGTAGAAGGGCACATGGCGAACACAGTCAGTTTCTCTTTCATCTGGAAAGGCACATAGTTAACACGGTCAGGGTTCCTCTCTCATCTGGAAGGGCACATGGCGAGCACAGCATCATCTGCTAGCTTCTTCTCCTGGCTTCCTGTTTCATGAAGCTCCCCGGGAGGCATTTTCCTTCTTTATCTCCAAAGGTCACTGGCTCATGGACTCTCTGCTTCATGGTGCTGCAGCATTCTCTACTCTCCCCGACTCTCTTCCATTCTCCAAAATGTTTCCACTTTTATAGGACTCCAGAAACTTCTCAAGACTTACCCACATGGGTGGAGACATGTCGTCACCTAATCTAGTTTAACAACTACTCTTGATTAAATCACATCTCCCCGGAGATGCTCTAATTACAGTTTCAAACATGCAGTATTGAATAGGGATTATTCTGCCTTTACAAAATGGAATTTAGACTAAAACATGGCTTTTCTAGGGGACATACATCCTTTCAAACCAGCACACATATCTTTTTTTCTCTCTCTCTTTTTACTCTAACTGATAGTCTTTGTTTCTACACTCTTCTCCAGACCTCTCTCTCCTGTCTTTTCCTATTCGCCTGTAGTGCCTTCTTTACTACTTCTTATAGAGCAGATCTCCTGTTCACAAAGTCTCTCAGTATGTGTTTGTCTGAAAATATTTTAAACTCTCCCTCATTTTCAAAGGACAGTTTTGCTGGATATAGAATTCTTGGTTGGCAGCTTTTCTCTTTCAGTATTTTAAATATATCATACTACTGTCTTCTCACCTCCATGCTTTCTGCTGAAAAATCTGCACATAGTCTCATCGAACCTCCCTTGTATGTGATGGATTGCTTTTCTCTTGCTGCTCTCAGAATTCTCACTTTGTCTTTGGCACTTGATAATCTGATTAGTGTCTTGAAGTAGGTCTATTCAGATGTATTTTGTTTGGGATACGCTGTGCTTCTTGGATCTATAATTTTATGTCTTTCATAAGAGTTGGGAAATTTTCAGTAATAATTTCCTCCATTATTCTTTCAACCCGTTTCCCTTCTCTTCTTCTTCTGGGACACCCATAACACATACTCATGTGCTTCATGTTGTCATTCAGTTCCCTGAGACCCTGCTCATATTTTTCCATTCATTTCCCTATCTGTTCTTTTGTGTGTAGGATTTCAGATATCCTGTCCTCTAGCTCACTATCTTTTCTTCTACCTCTTCAAATCTGCTGTTGAAGGTGTCTTTCATCTTTTCTATTGTGCCTTTCTTTCCCATAAGTTCTGCCATTTGTTTTTTCAATCTTTTGATTTCTTCTTTATGTTCACCCAATATCTTCTTTATATCTTTCATCTCTCTGCCTATTTTTCCTCAATTTATTGATTTGATACTTGGCTTGATTTAGCATGTTTGATTGAACATTAATTAGTTGTTTCAACTCCTATATCTCATTTAAAGTGTTAGCTTTTTCCTTTGACTGGGAAATAGCTTTGTTTTTCCTAGTATGACATAGTTTTTTGCTGGTGTCTAGGCATCTGATTTCCTTGATTAGTTTATTCTGGAGGTCATTTTCACTCTTTTACCTAGGATTTTCTTGTTGGTTGGCTTTGTTCTCTATCTGTTCTTTTGGCATTCAGTTCAACTTATTCTAGACCTCTGACATAGTCTCTGTTTTACTGGTCAGAATTTTTCAGCTCTTGTTTTTCTGGGTCTTGCTCTGCCTATATGGAAATTTTTTTTTGAAGAGGGTCTCCTAAGATATGATCAACCCCAATCAGATTTTCCCAGACAAAGCAGGCCCAGGTTTAAAGAAGAGGGTGTAAATACTATGAAGTTTCCCTGAGGATGAGACCCAGCAGGTTGTTTGACTTTCTTGTGGAGTCTCTGGATTCTCTACTTTTCCTATCCTACCCAGCAGGGGTGCTTATCAGCCAACAGCTCCCCACTGGTGTAAAGTGATGTGGATCCTTTATTTACTAGCCTGCAAGGGGCTTGGTTAAGACAGAAGCTGAGGTGGAAGGCAAGCTCAAGCTCTTTCTGGTTCCCATCCCCTGGGATCTGAATGCTTTTAAGGAGGGCTAGAACTTGAGCTGGGCCCCAACCTCCTTTTCTTGGTAAAAATAAGTCTTTTGGGGAATTATCTCCTTCATTTGACTTGTTACTTTGTCTCTCAGGCTGATCTTAAATCTGCCCTTGCTTGGGTCAGTGCTGACAATTGAAAATGCCTAAGGCTTTTTCTAATGAACTTCTTAGAATACTTTTTTAAAAAAGAAAAAAAAATGTGAGAAAGAAAAAGTAAAATGAAATAAAATCCCTTTTCAGAGCCAGTTGCCAGTCCCCAAGTTTTGCCAGTCAAAAGTTTCAATTGGACCATAAATACATGTAATCTTAAATAGAGTGTGAGAACTTGTTAGTTTGTATAAGGCCGCAATATATCCCAGAGTAACTTAGGCAGTGAACAAAGAAGTAGTTGCAAAGTCCCCTTGGCACACTGGGGAGAAAGGAGGAAATATTCAACTTCCCCAACTGGGAAATTCCTGATATTCCCACAAGCAGTGTGAATTCTCAACCAATTCAATAGACTGAGCCCTCAATCTTGGGGCTTGCCCCTATGAAGCTTATTCCTGCAATGGAGAAGCTAAGCGTTCTGATTATTGTGCCTATGAATTACCCCCAGAGAACCTCTTTTATTGCTCAGATGTGGCCTCTCTCTCTAAGCCAACTTGGCAGGTGAACTCACTGCCCTCCCTCTTATGTGGGACATGGCTCCCAGGGGTGTAAATCTCCCTGCCAACATGGGAGCTGTATCTTGGGGGTGAGCCAGGACCTAGCAACTTGGCAATGAGAAGGACTTCTTGACCAAAAGGAAGAAGAGAGAAATGAAACAAAAAAAAAGAGAGAGTGAGAGAAAGATTTCAAATAAAGTCGAGAGGTTATCCTACAGGTTATTCTTAAGCATTATATACCTATCCCTTTTTAGCTTATGTGTATTGGAGTAGCTAGAGGAAGACAGCTGAAACTGTTGAACTGTGCTTCAGAAGTCTTGATTCTTGAAGACGATTATATAACACTATAGCTTTTATAATGTGACTGTATGATCGTGAAAACCTTGCGTCTGATGCTCCTTTTATCCAGGGTATGAACAGATGAGTAAAAAAAAGACATAAGGATACAAAATAAACAAATAATGGGGGAAATAAAGAGTAAAAAATAGGTAGATTGAAATACTATGGATCAATGAAAAGGAGGGGTGAAAGGTATGGGATGCATGGTATTCTAGTTTGTTAGCTGCCGGACTGCAACACACCAGAGATGGATTGGTTTTTAATAAAAGGGGATTTATTTTGTTAGTTCTTCAGAGGAAAGGCAGTTAACTTTCAACTGAGGTTCTTTCTTATGTGGGAAGGCACAGGGTGATCTCTGCTGGCCTTCTCTCCAGGCCTCTGGGTTCCAACAACTTTCCCAGGGTGATTCCTTTCTGCATCTCCAATGCCTGGGCTGAGCTGCAAGTGCTGAGATGAGGTATGCTGAGCTGCTCGGGCTGTGCTACATTGCACTCTCTCATTTAAGCACCAGTCAATTAAGTCAAACATCATTCACTGCAGCAGGCATGCCTCCTAGCTGACGGCAGATGTAATCAGCAACAGAAGTGGTTCATGTACAATTGGCTCATGTCCGCAGCAACAGAACTAGGTGCCTTCACCTGACCAAGTTGGCAACTGACTCTAATCACCACACATGGGTTCTTTTATTTTCTTTTTATTTCTTTTTCTAGAGTGATGCAAATGATCTAAAAATGATCATAGTGAAGAATACACAACTATGTGATGATATTGTGAGCCATTGATTATATGATATGGTTGAACTGTATGTGTGTGGATATTTCTAAATAAAAAATATTTTTTAAAAAAAAGCCGTAGAAA
>PVIY010060496.1:0-11608 GCA_004026745.1 Myrmecophaga tridactyla
CATGTCCCATGCAGAGAGGGGGAGGGTGGTGAGACTGCTCATCATGTTGGCTGGAGAGAGAGGCCACATCTGAGCAACAAAAGAGGCTCTCTTGGGGGTGACTCTTAGGCCTAAATTTTAAGTAGACTTGACCTATCCTTTGTGGGGTTAAGTTTCATATGAACAAACCCCAAGACTGGGGGCTCAGCCTATAGTTTTGGTTGTCCACACTGCTTGTGAGAATATCAAGAATTCAACTTGGGAAAGTTGAGTTTCTCCCCGCTCTCACCATTCCCCGAAGGGGGCTTGCAAATACTTTTCCAGTCACTGATCAAATCATTCTGGGATTCATCGGGGCATCACTCAGGACAAACCAACAAAATCTCATGTGCTACCTGAGATTCCAAGTACTGATGACATTCAATCAAACTGTCTACATGAGTTATATTAGGAAATGCTCTAGTCAAAATATAAATTTTGTAACAAATAAACATTTTTTTTGAGCATTCTTTTTTCATCACATAGTTGTATATTCACCATCATAATCATTTCTTAGAACATTTGCATCAATTCAGAAAAAGAAATAAAAAGAAAACAAAAAAATTAATGCATACCATACCCCTTACCTCTCCCTTTCATTGATCAGTAGCATTTCAATCTACTAAATTTATTTTAACATTTGTTTCCCCTATTATTTATTTATTTTTAATCCATATGTTTTACTCATCTGTCAATAAGGTAGATACAGGAGCATCAGACACAAGGTTTTCACAGTCACATTGCGAAAGCTATATCATTATACAATCATCTTCAAGAAACATGGCTACTGGCACACAGCTCTACATTTTCAGGCAGTTCCCTCCAGCCTCTCCATTACACCTTAACTAAGCAGGTGATATCTATATCATGCATAAGAATAATCTCCAGGATAACCTCTTGACTCTGTTTGGAATCTCTCAGCCACTGACAGTTTATTTTGTCTCATTTCGCTCTTCCCCTTTTTGGTCAAGAAGGTTTAATCAATCCCTTGATGTTGAGTCCCAGCTCATTCTGGGTTTCTGTCGCTCATTGCCAGGAAAGTTTACACCCCTGGGAGTCATGTCTCACGTAGAGATGGGGAAGGCAGTGAGTTTGCTTTTCTTGCTGGCTGAGAGAGAGAGAGGCCACTTGTGAGCAACAGAAGAGGTTCTCTTGGGGGTGCCTCTTAGGCCTAATTTTAAGTAGGCTTAGCCTATCCTTTGTGGATATAAGTTTCATATGAACAAACCCCAAGATGGGGGCTCAGCCTCTAGCTTTAGTTGCCTCCACTGGTTGTGAGAATATCAAGAATTCAACTTGGGGGGAGTTGAATTTTCCCCCTTTCTCACCATTCCCCCCAAGAGGACTTTGCAAATACTTTTTTATTCACTGTTCAAATCACTCTGGGATTTATTGGGGCATCACTCTGTACGGATCTACAAAATCTTATGCCCTGTTCAAGGTTCCATGTACTTATGGTGTTCAATTAAACTGTCCACATAAGTTATATTAGTAGCTGCACTAGTCAAAATATAAATTTTGTACCAAATAAACATTTTTTTTTTTTTTTTTTTTTACATGGGCAGGCACCGGGAATCAAACCCGGGTCCTCAGGCATGGCAGGCAAGCATTCTTGCCTGCTGAGCCACCATGGCCCGCCCTCAAATAAACATTTTTTGCTGTAGTCTCACACATAAGTTAAAGTTTTAAAATATGAATTACCATCTATTTTCAACACCCTGCAATATTGACATTCCTTTGTTCTTCCTCATGCAAAAAACATTTTTTAATTTGTACATTTAGTCACTAACATTGTACACTCTAGGCATTATACCACTTCTGTCTTTATCATCTATCTTTCCTTCTGATCTCATTTGTGCCTCCAGCCCTTCTCCCTCTATCATTCTCACATTCAGAAGCAGCACCTTTTTATTAGCCATTTTCTTCAAAGGAGATTTGAGTAAATATTATAGCAACAATTTTATTTTTATTGATTATTCCTCTTTCATTAAATTAACCACTTGGCTATATAAGTAAATCCACATTTGGACTTCTCCTGAAATTTATGGGGCAACTTCTTTAATTAGCTCCTTAGAAAGTTTTTGGCCTTAATGGTGCTCTTTTAGAATGCTACCATTAAGCTATAAACAGTAATATAAATTACTGATTGCTCAGTATCCCTTCCAACATCCAGCGGAATTTAATTAAAGAGTAATGAAAGACAAGTACTCTTTAGTTCTACATCTTTTTTTTTTTTTTTTTACAAAAAAAAAAAAGGGCGGGCACTGGGAACCGAATCCAGGTCTCTGGCATGGCAGGCAAGAGCTCTGCCTACTGAGCCACTGTGGCCTGCCCTGGTTCTGTATCTTTTTGTTATTGTATAGTACTAAGCTGTAACCACCCCTGATACATTGCCTGATGGAGTAAAAATATTCACATTTGTAGAATTTCAGATTTGTTTTTTCTATTAGAGCACCTATACATTTACAGAAACATTATTCAGAGCATATGTAACCTCCTAGTCTTTCCTATTATTAAAATTTTGTATTAGTGTGGTAACTTTGTTAAAACTAATAAACCAATATCATCATAATTATATTTTTAATTATAGTCTATAGTTTTACATTAGAGTTCATTCCTTTTGTTGACAGTTTTATGAGATTTTTTCAAAAATTTCCGTTCTGTTAACAAATTGTGGTGCTTTGAAGCATGTTACCCCAGGAAAACATGTGCTTAAATTTAATCCATTCCTGCGGGTATGAACCCATTATAAGTAGGATCCTTTGATGAGGATGCTTCGGTTAAAGTGTAACCCACCCCAGTCAGGATGGATCTTAACCCTGTTATTGGAATCCTCATAAGCAGAGAGAAATTTAGACAAAGAAAAAGCCATGGGAAGAAAGAAGCTGAAATGGAAATTGGAAGAGAGCAAGAGATGCTGCCATGTGTCTTGCCATGTGACAAAGGAACCCAGGATCACTGACAGCCAGCCCCAGAATGTCAGATACAGTCTTGAGAGAGAAAGTATCACCTTGATGATGCCTTGATTTAGACATTGTCCTGCCCTCAAAACCATGAGCAGATAAATTCCTGTTGTTTAAGCCAACCCATTGCACAGTGTTTGCTTGAGCAGCCTAGAAAACTAAATCACACACACACACACATATATATAAAACCTAAACTATATTACCACTTTCAAGTATACAATTCAGTGGTATTAATTACATTCAGATGTTGTACTACTGCCACCACCATCCATTACCAAAATTTTGAAACTACTTTTTCAGCTTAAAATGGGCAGGGTTTTTTAATGGTCAGAGTTGGGCAGTGTATTTGTTTTTTAAAGCTACTGAAATGCAGTATACCACAAATGGAACAGCTTTTAAAAAGGGCATTTAATGAATTGTAAGTTACAATTTTAAGGCTGTGAAAATGTGCAAATTTAAGGTACCAATAAGAGGTTACCTTCACTCAAGAAAGGCTGATGGGTCTGGAACACCTGTCAGTTGAGAAGGCACATGGCTGGTTTCTGCTGGTCCCTTGCTCCTAGGCTTCATTGTTTTCAGCCTCCATTTCCCCTGGTTTCCTCCCTAAACATCTGCGGGCCTTCACTTAGTTCCTCTGGTATCCAACTCTGGGCTCTGGCTTGCTTAGCATCTCATGGGAATGCACATGGCAATATCTGCTGAGCTCTGCCCAAGTCTAGGCATCTGTGATGGTTAGGTTTTGGTGTCATTTTGGCCAAATGATTATGCCTAATTGTCTGGTCAGGAAAGCACTGGCCCAACTGTTGCTGCAAGGATATTTCCTGGCTGGTTGATAAACCAGAAGGCTGGTGTATTAAATCATCAGTCAGTTGACTACGTCAACTGTATTAGTTCATGAATTAGTTATTCTCTAATTAGTAGATGATTACATCTGTGATCAACTAAGATGTATCTCCCACAATGAGGTAGTCCAATTAGTTGAAGGCTTTTAAGGAAGAAGAGAGATCCTTTCACTGTTTCTTCAACCAGCGAGCCTCTCCTGTGGAGCTTGCCCAAACCCTTCATTGGAGCCGCCAGCTTCACAGCCTGCCTTGCAGATGTTGGACTCTTCCATTCCCACAGTTGTGTGAGACACCTTTATAAATGTCATATTTACAGATATCTCCTGTTGGTTCTATTTCTCTAGAGAACCCTGACTAATACAGCATCTGTTCTCTCTGTTGGTACTCCAAGCATCTCCAAACATCCTTGTCTCTGTCAGCTCTGAAGCAGCTGTTCTCCAAGTGTCTCCATCTGAGATTTCTTCACACATAGCTAGAAAAAGGCAGAGCTGGGACTCAGGACTGTGCCTTTTCTTACTGTTATACTTGGTGCTGCAATAAACATCTTTTTACTTGCCTTTTTGTGCATGTGCATTAGAGTTTCTCTGTGGTGTGTGCCTAGGAAAGGAATGTATATGTGCACCTTCAGTTATAGTACATACTGTTAATTGGCATTCTCATGTAGGCGACTAGTTTAGTCCCACCACAGTGCTTGAGAGTTGGGGAGAGATGTTAGGTAAGAGAAAGCAAAGAATAAGGAGAGACGCAATGTGTGCACAATGGGAAAACTTAAGTATTTAAAGAGAACCAGAAGTGTACCGGTAAAGAGAATCTCTTGCAGAAAAAGAAGACTGTCAATCTTTGCTCTTCATTTTCCTTCTTTTAGACCAAGAATGACTTTTTATTGAGTGTAAACAATACTTTTTTGCCAAATATGCTGAAAATTTTTCCTTATACTTTATATGCTTCTGAATCTGCTCAATGATCTCAGTTCTGTGGTCACTTCTCCAGCAAAGCCTTCCCTGACCTAGCTTACTGGGTCAAGTTTTCCTGTTTTATGCCTACTTTAGTTTCCCAAATATCATACAGTGGATTGGGTTTATAACAGGACTTTATTGACTCATGGTTTCAGAGACTAGAATGTTTACTTTCTGGCAGGGTCAGTATCTTCTGGCTGGCTGGCATCTTCTGGAGTTCTTTGGCTTTTCTGTCACATGGCAGTGCACATGATGGTGTCTTCTCCTTTTTCCTCAGTCCTGTTTATGTCTGGTTTCTGGCTGCTCTCCTGTGGCTTCTCATCTGTATCCAATTTCCTTTGCTGAGAACTTCAGCCATTTTGGATTAATGGCCACCCTCATTTAGTTTGGGCATACCTTAACTAATAACATCTTTAAAGGTCCTGCTCACAAATGGGTTCACATCCACAGGACTAGGGCTTGGGACATGAATATGCCTTTTGTGGGGGACGTGATTCAATCCTCAACATGCCCCAGTAGTGCTATTATTTGTAGCATTTATTAAACTCTTTGTTTGTCCACGGTCAGGCTCCTTGAGATTAGGAACCATCTCAAAATTTGCTCACAATTCTGGCTTTAGCTCTTAGCACTCCTGCTCTATACTGGATATTCAGTAAGTATTTGAATAAATAAATGAGTAAATGAATCGAAATAAGCAGACTTCTTGATTTAACTCAACTGTAGAGTTTCCCTAAAAATGTAAGGCTTTCTCTGAATCATGTACTTAGGGTCTACATTGACAGCATATATTCCTTTTTTGTTTTTTTAGACTCTGGTTATTCCTATGACTGTTACAGAGCTATTATACCCTGGATTTGCAGTGTTCAGCTCATACTCTGTCTCACCATTGCACTGCAACATAATTCTTTGTTTACTTGCCAGCCTTCCCAACTGTATTTTTAGGCTTTTTGATGATACGGTCTATATCTTCTTTATCTTTTTCAATCTTCTTCTCCATGCCCCACTCAGAATCTAGCATATCTTGGCATATAGTAGACACTATTAAAAAAAAATGTTCATACCTTCCTCTTCCCTGAGAATTGATCAGTATCTTTATTTTTTTCTAGTACTTTTATTATTTCACTTTTTAAATTTAATTCAAAAGGAAATTTTAATCCATCTAGAATTTATTTTGGGATATGTTATGAGGTGGAAATTTAATTTTAGATTTTACAAATAGTTGACCATTAGTTCATTATCATATTAAATTAACTGTTTTCCCACTGATTTATAATGCTATCTTTATCAAATATTAAATTCGTTTGTGTCTTTGTCCTTTTTCTGGACCTTCTAATTTCTTTTACACT
Organism: Myrmecophaga tridactyla; assembly: GCA_004026745.1. Taxonomy (NCBI): domain Eukaryota; kingdom Metazoa; phylum Chordata; class Mammalia; order Pilosa; family Myrmecophagidae; genus Myrmecophaga; species Myrmecophaga tridactyla. The sequence goes on from PVIY010060496.1 coordinate 6,129, forward strand.
TTTTTTTAATTTTTAATATTTAAATTTTTTTATTTTTAAATTTTTTTTAAAAATATGACAAGAAACCCAAACATTCTTAACATATGATCATTCCATTCTACATATATAATCAGTAATTCACAATATCATCACATAGTTGCATATTCATCATCATGATCATTAGAACATTTGCATCAATTTAGAAAAAGAAATAAAATCTTTTACACTTTTAATAATCCTTGCTTTCATTGGTTTGACTTGGTATAGCATAAGTCCTCCCTCCTTCTTTTAAATTTTAAATTTTATTGTGAAATATAGCCCACAAAAAAGTACATTAAACGGGGCGGCTGCCGTGGCTCAGCAGGCAGAGCTCCGACCTGCCGTGCTGGAGGTCTGGAGTTCGATCCCTGGTGCCTCCTGCCCATATGCAAATTAAAAAAAAAGAAAAAAGAAAAAAGAAAAGTACATTAAACAGATATATATAGTTCAATAGATAAAGCAAAGAGCTGTGTGACCATAAACCAGATGCAGTAAAAAATATTGCCGGTAAATCAGAATCTCCCTGTGTGTTCCCTCTTGATATCCCTTTCTCCCGAAGAGATAACTACTATCCTGACTCTCTGGTAATACCCCACCTCCCCACACCTTTTTAAAAAATGTTTTTACCATTTTTAAAATGTTTATATATGCATCAATCTGGTTGGTTTTAGTTTTGCCTATTTTTGACTTACATGAAAATGGAATTATGCTGTATGTTTTACTGTGTGTGGTGTCTGTCACTCAACATTGCTTATAAATTCATATCATGTAGATGTGGTTTATTCATTACATTGGTGTTTAATTATGTTATTTGCCTTTTAATACGGTTTATGGTATGTCAGTGTAAAAGTTCTTTTCATTGTTTTATAATGTGCCATTTTAATACCACTATTTGCCTATTCTGCTGTGATAGCTATTTTCGGTTTAGGGCTATTCTGAACGTTGCTGCAATGAGCATCTATGCCACATAAATACACATCTCTATAGTGTTTATACCTGAAAGTAGAATTGCATTTTGTTAATATTTTATTTTCCCACCCTTCTTCCTCCTACCTTGTAAGAGAGTTCTAGTTCACCAACATTTGGCATTACCAAACTTTAATTTTAGTCAATCTGATGTTTATATAGTGGAAATTCATTGTGGCTTTATTTTGTTGCATTACTCTGATTGTTAGTGACATTGAACGTCTACATATGTTTAGTGATAACTTGGAGTTCCTCTTTTGAAAAATGTTCATTTGAGTCTTTTGTCCATTTTCTATTATGGTGTGTCATCTTTTTTTCTCATTTATATGTAGTAGTTCTTTACATGTTCTAGATACTAATCTTTAATTGCTTATATTTGTTATAAATATCCTTTTCCTCTTAAAAGAAAAAGTTCAGTCCACCACATCTGATTTGAAAAGATGCATATCTACACTTGCAAGTAAATGTAAAAATTTGGACCTACAAATAAATCATGTGTCCGTGCATGGATTACTTACAGGTTATTTATTATTGAAATACTTTGTACATAATTCGTTCTCATAGACTACTCTATAGGTAGTCTGATTACCAAGAATCATGTTTAAAAAAGAATTTGTCATGCATGGACATCATTCTTTCAGCAGACAGTTGAGTTATATACATGTGCTAAGTACTGTGGTATGTACTGGGGATTCAAGAATCCATGAGCAAGGCACACTCAATCCCTGCTCTCAAAGACCTACAGTTTAACAGTCTAGTTCAGGAGTGCAAGCTTTCTGTAAAAGGCTGGACAGTAACTACTTTAGGCTTTGGTGGCCTCTGTCACAACAATTCAACTCTACCTTTGGGTCCCCCAAAGTAACCACAGACTTTGGGTCCCCCAAAGTAACCACAGACTTTGAGCCCCACAATGACCACTATGTAAGCAAATGAGAGTGGCTGTGTTCCAGTAAAACTTCCTTACCAAAACAGGCTGTGGACTGGATTTGGCCCACAGGTGCTGGCCCCTGGTCTAGTTCATTTGTTTCTTGGTCTCCTTTTCTATCTCTCTCAACAGATAGAAAAACATTTCATCACGAGTACCATTCATTTGTCTATTATGACCAGTGAAAAGGTAAGATTGTAAAAGAACTTGATGTCATACAAATGACTAAACTTTTTGTTTTTTCTTTCACTCTTTTGTCTAGGATATTTTATTTCCTTATATCCAAGAAAACGTTAAAGAGTATCTGCAAACACATTGGGAAGAAGAGGAGTGCCAGCAAGACGTCAATCTTTTGAGGAAACAGGTTGGAACATTTCTGTTTTATTTATTCCACATTCCTGAGTGTCTTAGAAATGAGAGTGGGTAGAGACTTAGGCCTCTGATGCTCAGAGCACATTCTCAGAGCCTGGATTCACAGGGGATGAAAGTTGCAGCAACTTGCCTGCTTAGGAATTCACAGTACATAATTAAATGGCCATATTTTAGCAGTTAGTTATCTCTAGAATTGCTTCTTCCAGGAGGCTATTTAGATTGCATAAGAATATCTTGTATTTATAAAACTAAGCCCTTTCTGGGTGGAATGCCAAAAGTTATGTTAGTTTCATCTGATTTTTCATTAATGTCTCTAGGTGACAGCAGCTTATCCCCTCATCAAACTCCACTCCCTCGTGCCTCATGGTATGAGCCCCTGTGGGTCCTCCTGCATCCAGTGCTCCTAGCTCCTCACACCCATTGTTCTATGAAGACCTCTCACTCCAACTTATCCCCAACCCAGCCTTCATACCCACTTTGGTTCCGTGTGCTCTGTCCTGCTGTTCTCGCTCCTGTTTTCTCCTTTCATGTTGTGTGCTGTGGAACTCCTGCTCTGTCATTTTTCTTACGAAAATTGCTTCAGGGGCAAAGATCTTTCATGGTTTGCAAAGCTAACTATTGTCAGTTAATTTCTAGTTAAGTTTCCACATTAGATATTGTGGAATGCTCTGTAAATTTTTTTTGCTATTAGAAGTTAGAATTGGAAATTCAGTTATATCCTTTGTGCATGAGATATTTGGGTTTGTTGAATTTTCTGGATAACATAAGGTTAATCTGAAACACTCCATTCCCTTCTCTTTTGTTGTAATATCTGTACATATTCTCCCAGTATAGTACATAAAACATCATATCTTTAGGGATTAAACTTTTGCAGTGCCAGTGTCATTTTTCTACATAGCCTTTAGGTTATTGGGAAGATGTGGTAGATTGTTGGAGACTGGATGTGAACCAGTCCTAGATATTACTTCACTAGCTTCTTTTCATGGGATGCTGGCCATAAACTGATTTTATTAAGCTTTTGTTTGTTTGCTCTTCAGTTAGGTATAGCGCTGAAAAAATGATCAGATTTAATTTAAGTCCTGGTTTGTTGATCAAAGAAAGTAAGTAAATCAGCAAATGAGATCTTACTCTATCATTATACGCTCTCTTTCTCTCACATAACACCATGACTTTAGGTTTAAATTTCAGCTTTAGCAATCTAGGAATGGTGATATAAATATTTCAAGCAGTTTTATTCACACGCCAGCAGTTCATTCAAAGTGTGCTATCAATGGCTCTTGGTCACCACAATCAACTTGAGAACATTTCTGTTGCTCCAAAATGAAAAATTCTATACCCCGTATAACTCCCTATTATTAACACCTAGCATCGGTAGGTTACAGTTGATGAAAGAATAGTACAATATTACTGTTAACTATAGTCCGTAGTTTGCATTACAGATATAATTGAGGCAAGAGGAAGTGGAGATAAGCTGCTGTCACCTAGAGACATTAATGTAAAATCAGATGAAACTGTAACATAACTTTTGGCATTCCACCCAGAAAGGGCTTAGTTTTATAAATACAAGATATTCTTATGCAATCTAAATAGCCTTTTGGAAGAAGCAATTCTAGAGATAACTAACTGCTAAAATATGGCCATTCAATTCTGTACTGTGAATTCCTAATCCCATTTATCACCTTATCAATATATATCCCATATATGACCTTACTATTAACACCTTTTTATAGTGACATACATTTGTTCTAGGTCATGGAAGAACATTCTTGTGTTTGTGTTATTGACAACAGTCATCATCTCCAACAGGATTCACTATGTATAATGTCCCATGTTTTATCTTCTAGTTTTCTTTCTTGTAACATATATGACCCTAAACTTCCTCTTTCAACTACTCTTACACCCATAATTCAGCACTGTTAATTATACTCGCAATAATTTGCTACCATCACCACTATCCATTTCCAAACATTTATAACCAATATTATTAAAAATTCTGCACAAATTAAGCATTCTCTACCCTCATCCTATCTCCTTGTACTCAATACTCTAGATTTTAACTCTATGAGTTTTCTCATTATAATTAGTACATATTGGTGAGACCATTTCAATTTTTAAAAATATATATTTTAAAACTTTTATTAATAAAAACAATCAACATACAGTACGAACATTATTTTTTATCACAGTTGTATATTCATCATCATGATCATTTCTTAGAACATTTGCATCAGTGCAGAAAAAGAAAACAGAAAAAACAATTCATGCATACCATACCCCTTACCCATCCCGTTCATTGATCACTAGCATTTCAATCTACTGAATTTATTTTGACATTTGTTCCCCTATTATTTATTTATTTATTTTTAATCCATGTGTTTTACTCATCTGTCCATAAGGTAGATAAAAGAGGCATCAGACACAAGGTGAATTTTTAAAAATATTTTAATTTAGAGATCTTCACACACATATAATATACAATCAGTGGTTCGCAATATCATCACATAGTTGTGCATTCATCACCATGATCATATTTTAGAACATTTGCATCACTCAAGAAAAAGAAATAAAAAGAAAAAAGTAACTCATACATACCATACCACTTATTCCTCCCCCTCATTTACCATTAAAACTTCTTTTTTTTTCACCATAACAACTTACAAACACAAACATTCTTACCATATGATCATTCCATTTTGGTATATAATCAATAACTCACAATATCATCACATAGTTGTATATTCGTCATCACAATGATTTCTTAGAACATTTGCATCAATTCAGAAAAAGAAATAAAAAGATAACAGAAAAAAATTCATACATACCATACCTCTTACCCCTCCCTTTCATTAATTACTAGCATTTCAATCTACTAAATTTATTTTAATATTTGTTCCCCCTATTTATTTATTTTTTTAATTTATTTTTTATTTATGATACATAACACATATGTATCATATGCAAACATTTTTATCATATCGTCATTCCATTCTTATTCTATAATCAATAACTCACACTATCATCACATAGTTGTATATTCATCATCATGATCATTTCTTAGAATATCTGCATCAATTCAGAAAAGCAATAAAAAGAAAACAAAAAAATTCATACATACCATAACCCTTACCCCTCCCTTTCACTGATCACCAGCATTTCAATCTACTAAATTTATTTTAACATTTGTTTCCCCTATTTATTT